>JAJOOR010002839.1:0-67603 GCA_036250505.1 Solanum acaule
AGGCTTCACTTGGAAATTTCGGATTTTGATACGGTTGCTCTAAAATTTGGGTTAGACCCATTTCCCACTCAATTTGACCCCCTAAACAAGAATATGAAGTCGGATTTTCGAAAAACGAAACGGAATTTTTTTTTATAGCTAAACAAGTTTCCGGTAACTTCTGAAGCACATTTTTAAGAACCTTTTGGGTCATTTCAGCTTTAAGAACACTTTGAGAGTAAGGTAGTTATCATTATGATCTTGTGTGTAGTTTAAAGGCTATTCTCATGTACGCACCTATATATGAATATGATATAATTTGAAAGGTTTTCTCATAATATGATGATTCTAATGTTGAAAGGCTATTCTCACTTATTGAATCTATGAATTATGTTGGATTGAGTGTCAAGACATTCTTCCATAAATATGAATTTACGTCAAGTATAACACCCAGAAACTAAAGACTTTACGTAAGGGTTCTTGAGTGATATGAGGGTTAGAGTCGTAGATAAGACTTCACGTACTTAGAATGAGGGGTTTGAGAGTTAAACGTCAAGGTACATGTTACACATCATAGTTTAGTATACCACCTAGGGCTAAGCGAGGGTGGAACAAGTCAAGGCCAACGTAAGAGCCAAGGTTACCCCATTCTGCCAACGCACTATCCTAGACCACGAGAGCCTAGACGGCTCGTGGTGGCCACCACGGATTGTTGTGCCACCTATGGTGGTGAGGCAGTGTTCCCCTCAAACCTTCCCAAGTTGGCCTCCTCCTCATGAGCCACTTCACGGCTCGTTAAGGCCTAGACGGATCGTGGTAGTGGCCGTGAGGTTGCCTTCATTTCTTGGGGGCCAAGACCTAAAACCTTAGCCACTGCCCAAGGACCACGGCTCGTGAACCCCTATTGTGGTGCCTGGGAGTGGGATGCCTAGTGAGGAGTAGTTTAGTAAATTTCTTTTTAATTAGTTTTAAGTAGGGGTCATTTTATATGGACTATATACACCTATATAAACTATTTTAAGTCATTAACCACCCCAACTAAGTCATTAATTCCAAAACCCCAAAAGATCCCAAAAGAGTTCATCTTCTCCAAAATTTCTCTCTCTAGAACTCCAAAGAAGAAGAAGAAGAAGGGTGAAGCTAGGGTTGAGGAATCAAGCTCTTTCTTCTCAAATTCATGGGAAAGTTTTAATAAGGTATGGTAGCTTTTCATCTATGGGTAGCCTTCACCCATAGAGCCCCTCCAAAACCCCAATTTCAAAACTAGAAAACCCAAAAGTTAGGGTTTGACTTCAATCTCATGGATTCCTTTCAAAGTGATTTTAAATGGTTGAATTATGTTTTTTATGTATATATTGATGATTTTATATGATTTTAAGTTGAATTCCTCAAGAATCCATGAATTACCCTATTTCCCCAAATTAGATCTTAAAGTGTGGGTATTGATTGATAGAAGTTGAATATTATAGAATTATGAATGTTATGAATTGATTACTTGAACCATGTTATTATCCATGCCTAATGTAGTAATTCTAGGTTTGTTGATTGAATGTGATCCATTGTCCATGAAGGGAAATTTATGAGAATTTTGTATAATCATTATGCTTGTGAACATGCTTTATGAATATCTTGAAAGTGGTGTGATTATGACTATAATCTAATTGTGGTGTTGTTGAAAGACTATTCTCACACACACATACTTATGAATGATGATGGCATGTTATGAAAGGCTTTTCACACATAAATGAATCGGTAGGCCAAGGGCACCTTTTCATGTGTAACTAAAGAGCTATATTGATTGATGCACCTTGAATCGGTAGGCCAATGGCATCCCTTTCATGAGTGACTAATGAAGTATCCTAAGGCTTGTCTTGAATCGGTAGACCAATGGTATCCCTTTCATGAGGATTCAATGAACTATTATAAAGGTGAACCTTGAATCGGTAGACCAATGGTACCCCTTTCATGAGGATTCAATGAGCTATTCTAATGATGTACCTTGAATCGGTAGACCAATGGCATCCCTTTCATGTGTAATAATGTTAAAAGAGAATTAACTACTCCATGGGAATTTAATTCTTAGCACCGAGTAGATATTGTGAGGTGGAAGCTCTCCCTATGTAAGGTCGAGTTTCTAGTAACAACCTCCTCATCCCATAATTATGTTCCCACATAGGATATTAGCTAGTGGATCCACCTAAGCTAAAATGTTACCAGTTCTACCTTAGGCAAGTAGACCAACTCTTTTTGGTGTGGGACATGACACCAGATTCCATGATTTACTCATATGGTCTATGTCGGTTAGGGATTATTCCCATCATGAAAAAGAATGTGAGTTATGTACTATGTCTCTTCAAGAAGATCCATGAAGTGTAGGTGGGGGTATGGGACTTCATCCATGTATTGCACAGGTAGGCTTTGAGAGTGGTTATGATGTGTTCCTCAAATGTTATAATGTCTCATGAAATGAATGTTCTTATAATGATGCTATTGAGACTGTTGGCATGAAGGCTAAATGTAATGAAGTATGCTTAATGTGGATTGTCGCTATGAGTTGCTTTCCTTGATATGACTTGTCTAAATGTGAATGTTCCTTGTCTATGAGTATTAACTAAATATGAGAATAAAGAATGGTAAGTATGATTATGGTGGCCTAAAAGTGGTACTTAGTGTAGATGGGATTATGGGATTTGTATCTACACATTGCACAAGTATAACTTAGGGTTACTCATGAAATAGTTCTATTATGCTATGATGACTTATATGTTGGATATGCATGTGACTTATGCTTTTATTCTAAAAGTGCATGATGATTCTCAAACTTGGTAAATGCATGCTTTTCAACTAAAACGTCCTTTTTAGCATGTTTTCAAGGATTTTTATGCATGGCTATCATACTTGGTTAATTTTTGTACTAACCCATATTTTCTACATTTGTCACCAAGTGTAGGTTCTGGTTCTTAGGGTGATTCTATGTTGGTTCAAGCTTGGATCGACTATTCTCCTAGCTTGTGGTTAGTCCTTAAGATTCGAGGATGTATGAGTCAGTAGCAGTTTATTTCTAGTACTTTTATCTTTCAAATTATGTTGAAGGGTTGTGACCCTATTTTTTATTCAAAGATTGTATTAGATGGCTAATTGAGACAAGTTAGACTTCCGCTTGCTTTTATAAATGACTTCGATTGCATGGGTAAATGTTTTTAAATTCTGCATCATTTCTTATGTCTTATCTTATGATATGCTAAGTTTCTTGTATGAGACCCCTTTGGGGTCAAGTACGCCATGTTACATCTAGGGGGTACCCTTGGGTCGTGACACAAAGGCGTAATATGTAATCCATGGGAAGTAATGCTTAGCACCGAGTGGATATTGAAGATGAGATGGAATCTTTTCGCTAGTTCAGTCCAGCTTCCCAATGGGACCTTTTACACTAGTTGAGTCCGGGTTCCCAAAGTATGTATCTCATGAGAAGGAGACCTTCTACCTTAGTTGAGTCTAGGTTTCTAGTAGCAATCTCCTTATCCCATAAACTTTGTGCCCTCATAGGTATTAAGCTAGTGGATCCACCTAAGCTAAGAGTATGGTTCTACCTTAGTCAAGTAGGACAACCCCTTTTTCGGTGTAGGGTAGACACTAGATTCCATGTTAAGCTCACATGGTCTATATCGGTTAAAGCTAAACCCACTATGACTACAATATGAACAAGAATATGAATTATGAACTATGTTTACTCAAGAAGCTTTACTTAGCATGAGTGGCATTATGGGATCTTATTCATGCATTGCACAAGTATGCTTTGAGGGTACTTATGGTATGGTTCTCTTATGTTATAATGATCTATATCTTGAATATGCTTATGACTTATGCTTTTCCACTATCTTCACAATGATGCTTTAACTTAGTAAATTATATGCATTCAATTGAAGCGTCCCTTTTAGCATGTTTTCAAGGCTTTTATGCATGACTACCATACTTAGTGCATTTTTGTACTAACCCATATTTTCCTACATTTTCCCCAAGTGTAGGGTCTGGTTCTCAAGGTGGTCATCATTGTGGCTAAAGCTTGGTTTCGCTCATTTCTCCTAGTTTCTTGGTGAGTCCTCAAGATTCGAGGACGGATGTTTTCATTTAGTAGTTTCTTTTCTTGTATTTCCTTTTCGGATTATGTTGTTATGGGTTGTGTCCCTATTTGATTCAAACATTGTATTAGATTGCTAAATTGAGGCAAGTCCAGACTTCCACTTTCCTTTATAAAAAAATTGGACTTGTATTGCGCTTTTAATCTTTATTGTTCTATGTTATGTAATGATACGCTAAGTGGATTACATGGTGCCTTTTGGGGTTCTGTGTGCCTTGTTACATCTAGGGGGTACCCCTGGGTCATGACAATGGCGTGTATTTGGTAATCATTTCCCTATTTTTATGATATGTGGCTAAAACCTCAATTCTTGGTGTGTGATTATGTGATTATGGGTTGAATTAACTTATGGGTATTGATTATTACTAATTTAAATGTTATACTGAAGTGGGTTTAATCATTAGCTGTGTTTTAATCTATAAATTGTAGTTGCAAATGCAGTTCTAACTTTGAGTTCTTAACTTGCTTGAGAACGAGGTTTTTGAACCAAAGCTTTTGATTAATGGTTTGTAGGTATTGGATTGATGTGGGTTCAGCTCGAAAGAGTGAATCCTAAACCAAATCCTACCCATCTTGCTCAAGAGAGATGATGTATTAAGGTTGTGGGATGTTCTAATTTGTTAAGCTTGTTGATGTTCGAGAGAAATCACTTGAATCGAAGTAGTTGATCGAGAGAAAGCTATTTCAATCATAGCCCAACCTACCCACTGATATTTAGCTATTTAATAAAGTTTCAATTACCCATATAGCGAAATTTACCTATAATCGATCACATCCCGAGAATTCCTCTTTATATTGTTATTTCATTCTTGTTTGATTACGTTATAGCCGATAATTGCAAACCAAAACCCCCATCTCACATTTGTGTCACCCCTTTTAGACTTGTTTACATTTCTGTTTTGATAATTTCTATTCGTATAACTATTTAGACCACATTTGTACTTCATAACTGAATTTGAACACGTACCACTCCCTGTGGGTTTGACCCCAACTCTTCGTTGGGTTTTATACTACTTAACGATGGTTTGCACCTAGAATTGGATAAGGTGTAGTTGAAAGGTTAATCAAAATGGCACTGTTATCGGGGAGTGCTGTTGTTTAAAATTCTTTTATTAAAGTTAAATTGTGATCTTTTTGGTTGTAGTTGAATCGACTAACTTTAGTTTTTGTTTTGTGTTGCTTGTGTTGAACAGAGGAAAAGATGAGCGTAAACAGGAGTAATGGTAGTCAAGTGGGCCACCAAGATGATATTGGGAACCTCAATTATGTTAATGACCCAATTCCATTGGGTGGTGTGGGTGCAATACGTCTACCCACAATTGAAGGGAATGTCATCTACCATGTTACAAGCACAATTCTACAGCTCCTCCAAATGAAGGAATTACATGGAGGATTGTCTCACGAAGACCCACATGAGCATATTCGAAACTTCGTGGACGTTTGTGGTCCATTATCATTCAAGAACGTACACAAGAATCAGTCTGTTACAAGTTGTTCCCATTCTCTTTGATGGGCGAGGCTAGTAAATGGTTGTCTGAGTTGCGAAGGGATTCCATCACCTCTTGGGATGAGCTTACTATAGCATTCCATGTGAGATTCTTTCCCCCGTCAAGGATGATGACCCTTAGGGATAGTATCCAAGGTTGGTGAACCTATCCATGAGATATGGCTGAGGTTTAAGAAGTTGGTGCTTCAATGTCCAACCCACGGGCTGCCAAATCAGATATGCAGTAGTACTTCTATAGGAGCCTTGACTCGGTGAACAAAGGAGTTACTGATCAGCATCTTCCTGGAGGTATAATGCAACAATCCTATGAAATAGCGTATTAGTTCCTTGATGGCATGACCAAGATTAATAGAGCATGGTACACTCATGAAGACCAAGTCTCTCCTCTCACTTTTAGAATGACAAAAGAGAAAATCGAAAAGGATTAAGAGAGAGACCAAAACATGGCCAAAATGATGACCCAACTGGATCTATTAGTTAAAAATGTGATAGACAGTGGTATGAAGAGTGTTAATGTTGTGGGGGTTGGTGGAGCAAACCCCGAGGAAAGTCAGTTTGAAGCATTGTACAATAAGGAAGCGAACTTCCTAGCTAATCAAAGAGGAGGTTATCGTGCAAACTATCCAAGGTCGGGTGTAAATCTGGGTTGGAATATAGATGAGGGATAGAGAGACTGTGACAGAGAATGGCGTGATCATAATGCCACTAGGAAGGAAAGAGAGGGTGACAAGGAAAGGTACGTCCCACCCCATGAGCGACAAAAGCCCAAGAAGTCAGAAAATGTTTGTACGGAAGACATGCTCTCACGTATTCTCAACAAAGTTGGAGGGTCGAACAAAGAGTTGAAAGAGATGAAGGATGATGTCTCTACAGTTAATCAGACGGTCACCTCCAATTCCGTGTCAATCAAGTAGTTGGACACCAAAATGGATCAAATTTTATCTCATTTGAATCCAAGGCCAAAAGGGGGCCTACCAAGTGATGCATTGGCAAACTCGAAGAATGATCCGTAAATTGGTATTTTCATCGTGCCACGACGTTAACTAAGGTGCTTCTTGGGAGGCAACCCAAGTGTTTAATGCTTTAGTTTTTTATTTTGAATACCGGTTGTTGATTGTGCAGGTTGAAAAGTTGGAAGTGTTGGAAAATGGGTAGTTTGGCAAGCCAAAGTCTAGTCGATGACACGCCGAACAGGCCAGTGAGCCCCGACTTGGATTGACGTTGGAACCATCAAGCTCGAAGGTAGGGGAACTCTGTAAAACTTGGCAGACTACATGTTTAATTGGTGAGCCCAATTTTGGCCGCCGTTTGAACCCCCAAATTGTTGGGAGTCCTGTAAAACTCGGCGAGGTAAAATACCACTCGGCGCATCGCTGAGTGGTTAGGCAAGCATGACTTACTCCGTCGAAAGTGCCGCAAACTGAAAAGTTTTGAAGGCCAAACGGTTTAAAATTTCAAAATCCTTCATCTTCTCCTATTTTCAACTCTCGTTCCCTCTCACCGAACTTTAAATCTTGCCTATTTTATTATTTTTACCCGCTCATTTTCTGAAATCATTTCTCAGAATTGTGGATCTTTGCCGCCTAGCTATACAACTCTTAAATTTGGCATTAACGTTTGTTTTCGAACCCCATACTTTAATTGTGTGATTGAAATCGAATGCAATAGGTAAATTGATGTTGATTTTTGTTGGGTAGTTGATTGTAATCATGTTTAATTGTTGGATTGCCGATATTGAATTAAAATACGTGCTTAATTGCCTTAAATTGGTCGAGTCCCATGTTATTGCTTGTTAAATCGAGTCTAAACCGTTGGGTTGAGGTGTAAATGTATTGGGTCTAGTGGGGTGAAGTCTAACTAACCCCGAATTGTGCTAAATGGTGTAATTTGCCTAATGATGGAGCGTTTGACATCATTCTTAAGGGAAAAAGTCATCAAATGACCAATTTTGGCAAAATTAAGGGAAGCCTGAGTACCCCGAGGGCATGGGTAGTATGGGTCTAACTTTAATCTGATGGTCTTTGTGTTCAATTTTGAATTTGGGGGGCTATGGGCTTGATTTTGAAAAATGGGGTTGAAAACTAGCACGTTGGGCCGTTTGGCGAGCTAAGTTGAGCTCACTGAATGGTTCGGCGGTTTGCCAAAGTCCCCCACAGAACGCCCTTAATTTAAAAAATTGGTTGAGTTTGTTTTGTAGCTTTCGGCGAGATGCCTGAGCTCACCAAGTTCAGTCAACACCTCGCCGAAAGGCCTTCTTCATTTTCCTTCTGCGCCTCTAACCCCTAAAATACACTGTAACTTTCGGAGAGCTACTTCTAGCTCACCGATTGGTGTTGGTGATTCGCCGAATGGACCTGATCATCGCCGACCTTTCTTGATTTTTGAAATTTATGCGCTGGTACTTTCGACGAGCCCAATCTAGCTCGCCTAAGTGACTCAGTGATTCGCCGAGTGGTTTGGCGAGTCTTTTTGCAGCTAATTTATCTGCCTTTTTATGAGAATTTTTCCATGTGTTTCTCCGTTGTTTTGCAGGAATGGCTAGATCGAAAGTATGAGAAAGACACATGCCGCCCCGCAAGCATGCACGAGGAGTAGTTATAAATGAGGATGCAGCTGCATCCAGGGCAAAGACATCCAACCTCCCTACAAAGGGAGGAAAAGGCGAAGGAAAGGGCAAAGCTCCCGTGGTGGAGTCACCAGAGTCCAACTCCGACATTGAGGGTGTCTACGAGACTAACCTCACCTCATCAGACAATGAGGGAGAGTCCCAAGATTCTCAGGCTTGCATCTCTAAACCTAAGGATGACCAACTCTTACAGGCACGAAGGGCAGAGCTTGTCTCCAAGGGAATGCATGATCCGCCCACGATCTTGGTGCCTCAAACTCCTCCTCCAGCTCTAGCACAGATTGTGGTCCCAGCACCACCGGTACAGGGTCCTCCTCCCCGTTCTCTCAACATACTAAAGGTTGAGGGGCTGAGGACTATTATTGAGGAGAAGAGACTGTCAAGAGATGGTGTAGTGGACAGGTATCATGAGATATGGCGCACCCTCAAATCCCACAAATTCAAAATTTTCACTAAACCTCGGGGACCCTACATTCCTTATTGGGTCCGAGAGTTCTACTCGGCCTACGGAGACTTGGTTCCACAGGGGAAGAAGAAGGCCAGTTCCTTCACACCAGTTGATTATGTGAAAGTCCAGGGCAAGAAGGTGAAATGTGAAAGTGAGGACATAAATGTTGTTTTAGGATGTACTTGTAACTTCATGTATGACTATTAGAGCATGATATAGACATAAACTTTGGATGACTTAAAGAGTTGGCTGGCTCCTCTTCTTTCTGACAGTACCCTTATGTGGATTGAGGGTGGAGTGCCAATAGAGAAGAAGGATCTCAATGTGGCGGCGAGGTATTGGTTTGGGTTTATTAGTAGTATGATCTTGCCACCCCAGAATGAGTCTATCCTCCGCCACCCAAAGGTGGCCTGTCTTGGATCTATTATTGCTAGGAAGAGCCTCAATTTAGGTGCAATCATTGAGCAAGAGATGGCCAGAGGGCCAAGCAGCGCCAGACATCTCTTCCCTTTCCGGTGTTGATCACCGAGCTGTGTAGACGGGCTTATGTTCCTCGAGATAAGAATACGGATGTGGAGGTGAAACCTCCTCTACTGACATCTCGCGTATTGAGGCCGAGTACCAGAAGGATGAGGCTAAGAGAAGGAGGGTAGCCCCGGTGGACATTTCCTCGAGAACTGATATTGATACGTCACCTGCAGAGGCAGTCATGCCTACTCCGACCACTTGGCCTTCAGGTACTTCTAGCTCCACTCTTTCTGAGGCCCCAAGTTCTTCTACTTCTCTCCCACCCCTAGATCTGCTACTCTTACTACTGCCTCCAGGCCTCCGATCACCCAAGCCATGCTGCTCAAGATGGGGCACCTAGCCCATTCTGCTGATGTGTGTGCCTCTCAGCTAGAGGTCACGGTTCCCGAGATTACTGACAGAGCTCTTACTGCTGCATTTACACCTCTCAGGGATTCTGTTGATGCCCTCACAGCAAGATTAGAGGTGTGGGAGAAATGCTAAGGGGTTACTTATGAGGTGACGACCTTAAAGGTTGAGAATGCTAGGTTGAGGAAATATGTGGACCACTTGAAGTCCACTGATATGTCCCTGATCTTTGGAACTACAGAGATCCCGGATGGCCTGAACACCAATATTCCAGCTCATTCTGATGTGCCTTCAGATACCACTAGAGATGAGGTTCGAGCTGATGATGCTACTGTAGAGTCCGAGGCTGAGACTGATGAGGAGCACCTTGGTGTTTAGGAGGAAACTGTTTTTGAGGGCCTGACTAACTTAGAGGAGATTATGGTACGTTCAGCTATTCAGGCCTCCTTGAGGGATACTTCCATGGCATGCTCCAGTGGAGCCAAGGTAGATGAGACACCAGGCACTGATGCCCAACCTGAGAGTGTGCCCTGGGCACTGATGCCCAGACAGATGGAGTGGCTGAGATGCAGACTTTACCCCAGGCTTAGCCTGGCATGATGACTTTTTACCTCCTTCTCTGTTGTTTTATTGACTATTTTGTTGTTTTAGTTGCATTTGAGGACAACTGCTTACTTTTGTTGGGTGGGTAAGGTATTTCTATACCTACCACTTGTGATGATTTTGTTTTGATTATATGTTTTGTGAATATTGGGCTCATTTGGTTTATTTATATATCTTGATTTTGATATTGCGGATGTTTTAGCTTGTGGCTCATTGTTTTGAACCTAATTTAAAATTTTTGCCACCTCTTTTATGTGTGATTGTGACTGTTCTTTTGCAAATTTGAGTGTTAGTTGTGGTCAATACCGATGACTTGAATAGTGCTCCTAATTGAACAAAATGAATGTGTGGCTACAATGAGGCAAACAAAGTTACATAGGCAATATGTGAACTTTTAGCATCTCGTTGTGACTAGCCGTTTCTCAAATGAGTCTCTTGTAATGAACATTGCACGCTAGCTAGAAAGTGCGGAGTCTTGTTTGATATTAGTACCAATGCCTTGTGTGATGAGATTATTTTGAACATTGTGTGTGATGACACCTATAATTTGCCCCGTTGGTCCGGTTGATTTGTAATGACTTGAAATGATCTTAGGAAAGAATTTTGAAGAGTGAACCTACTTGACAATATACCTCTTTTGTGGCCAACCCTTGGAGATGTGTGAACCTTGCTTGGAACCTTTTGAGCCTTCCCCTTTTCTTGGAAGAGACTTGAGCAATTGTGACCTCCCTTTATCCATTCACCCTTAATCTTCATGAAGTTTTGGTTTGTTTGAATAGCAACTTAGACCAAAAGCCTAAGTTAGGGGTGTGCTGAAAAGAGAAGGAAAGTCAAGAAATGTGAAAAATCCCCCTTTGTGTAGGGATTGCTTTGAAAAAGGTAGAACCCTTCTATGTAAGAAAAATAAAAGAGAAAAAGGAATGAAAAAGACCGAAAAAAGAAAAAGACCGAAAAAAAAGTTGTGAAATAAAGTAGTGAAAATTGCAAAAGAAATGGGGTATCCGATGGTTCATATGAAGTTGAATAATGGGGTGGATTATGAGCATGCTTAGAATGTTAAAGAAAAGGAGGAAAGTGATGTTTAGGCCATACTTCATGAAGGTAGAAGCCACTATGCCTAAATGACCATACCTTTACACTTAACCTCGTTACAAGCCTTGAAAAGACCTTTGTGATCTTGAGTGAGCTGAAATGAATGTTGATTGGTAAATAAGGGCAAACTTATGGGTGAAGTCATGCATGTGTTCATCTTTGTGAGTGTGAGAATTGTATGTCATTCCGGGACTTTAAATTGTTGAGAAATTTTGTGTAAATATGGAATCATCTTTGTTGTGAGGGCATTTGAATACCTTTGTTGAGCTTAAACTTGCATTTGAAGCAAGTATTGTGAACTTGAGCATCTTTGATAATGGTGAGTCACAATTTGAATCTGTGAATACACAATTTATCATTGTATGAGTAATTTGAACCTTGTTGTGTGCATTTATGTTGAGTCTTATGCAGTACTATTTGTAGATATCCTTATTGAACTGCTGATCTTGAGTTTTACTTGAGAACAAGCAAAAGTTTAAGTTGGGGATGTAGACGAGTCCGAGATTTGGATACATTTAGGGTTTTGTTTTGATAGTATAAGTGTCCTCAAATGGAGAAAAGCAATTCTACTAATAACCAAGACCACTCGGCGAATGAGTGGCTCTCCAGACCACCTAAAGTTCCAATGTGCCAGCCCTGAGGGAAGAAACCAAGTCGGCAACAGAAATGGGTTGTCAACGGATCACCGATCAATCCCGCGATGACAAAATGGATCCCCCAAAGTTACAAGACTTGGGGATGCTGAGGACCAATGCAAAATAGCGATGGAAGTGAGCAAAGGGCGGATTGCCAAATCACTCGGCGATCCTGACTTACCTCGCCTAATGACTTTTTAGGCCAAATTTTGGGCAACTATAAATTGAATTTTGAAATGAAAATTTAATATCTTGCAATCTTGCTATCATTAAGAAAAGTTTTTCTTTTGAGTTTTAGAGTTCCATTGTAAGATTTTGAAGCTTTTTGGAGGCTCAAACTTGAAGATTTGCAAGTGGGTTTCTAAATTTCTTCAATTTCGACCATTATAAAGACTTGGGAACATTTACCCAGATCATGGCGAATGTATTTGGTAAGCGTTTCGCTATTTTTATGATGTGTGACTAAAACCCCAATTATTGGGGTGTCATTATGTGATTATGGGTTGAATTAGCTTATGGGTATTGATTATTACTAATTTAAATTATATATTGAATTGGGTTTAATCATTAGCTATGTTTTAATCTATAAATTGTAGTTGCAAATGCAGTTCTAACTTTGAGTTCTTAGCTTTCTTGAGAAAGAGGTTTTTGAACCAAAGCTTTTGATTAATGGTTTGTAGGTATTGGATTGATGTGGGTTCAGCTCGAAAGAGTGAATCCTAAACCAAATCCTACCCATCTTGCTCAAGAGAGATGATGTATTAAGGTTGTGGGATGTTCTTATTTGTTAAGCTTGTTGATGTTCGAGAGAAATCACTTGAATCGAAGTAGTTGATCGAGAGAAAGCTATTTTAATCATAGCCCAACCTACCCACTGATATTTAGCTATTTATTAAAGTTTCAATTACCCATATAGCGAAATTTACCTATAATCGATCACATCCCGATAATTTCTCTTTATATTGTTATTTCATTCTTGTTTGATTGCATTATAGCCGATAATTGCAAACCAAAACCCCCATCTGACATTTGTGTCACCCCCTTTAGACTTGTTTACATCTCTTTTTAGATAATTTCTATTCCTATAACTATTTAAACCACATTTTGTACTTAATAATTGAATTAGAACACGTATTGCTCCCTGTGGGTTCGACCCCAACACTTCATTGTATTTTTTACTGCTTAACGATCGTTTGCACCTAGAATTGGATGAGGTGTAGTTGAAACGTTAATCAAGTTCCCTCTAGTGTTCTTCGTTTCTGCGATAGCTACCGGTGCGCTGACTCTGTCACTTCGATTTGAGCTTTTCCTCTGCTTAGTGTAGTGTTTGGGGGGTAATCGTCATCTCTACTCATACCCTGTCATCTGGTAGTTTGCTTGCAGAGCTTCTACCTATCTCTGTCATGTTACGTTCCTTTAGATCCACAACTGACACAACTACTTCTATTTCTCTAGTTCTTGGATTCACCTTTGCTATTTTGAGATCTGATAGTTGGATCTTATTCGTCTTTTTCCACCCTCTCCCTATGTCGGCGATGGCTCACGCTAGTTTCACCACTAAACGTGCGCCAAAAACAGTAAGATCGCTGACTATTTTCTGGCTACCCTGTGAACATAAAATCCCTATTCTCAGGCTAACTTTCTATATATTTTTACCTTTATGGTCCAATTTTTGGGAAACTATAAATAGCCCAAATAATACAATTTTTAGAGAGTTCGACAGTAAAGTTTGAATGGAGAGTTGGATTATCGAGTTCAAGTGAGAGAACACTTTACTTTTGAAAGAGCACTTTGTCTAGTTTTCTTGAGTTTTATGATTTGAGACTTGATTTTGATATATTGAAGTTAAATTCAAAGTGGGTTTACTTTTAATTGCTAGATTTCAAGTTACCCATGGCTGCTTTCATGGATGATATATTTTCTTTACTTTAGGGATGGGTGGCTAAAACCCTAAGATCTAGGGGTGCCCTAATGGGGTTGGGTGTTGATTTAATGAAGTTAGTATTGTGTTATGCTCTATTTTGTTGTTGTTCATGCATGACTTTGGTCTAATTACCATGGGGTTAAATTATGGGTTAAGGTTGCAAACTAAATTCCTACTTTCGTTCTCTAATTGATGCTCGAAAGAGATTAATTGGAGTGGGTAATTAGTTCAATACGATAAATTTAGATTTGATGTCTATGGATTGTTCGAAAGGAATGTTATGGGTCGGATCTATTTGCCCTATTCTTGAAAGATAGAATTTAGTAAGGTATTGTGTTGTTTATGGTTGGCAATCAGATGAGACCGAAAAGGAGATTTTATGCATAGATTATTTGAGATCGAAAGAAGATTAGCATCATTGAGATGACTTAGCCTATTCATGTATTTACATCACTATAGAGCAGCACAATCATTCCTATGTTACATTGATTTCCAATCCTTGCACCCCTAGATTTCTTGTTAACTCTTGATTTCATTCTGAATTTAGTTTATTTTTGATAATTGATAACCAAAACTTTATATTAAGTTGATTGTACCATCCACCCAATTGTTCAAACTAGTACAAATGAGCTGATTTAAAGTATAAATTCCTTGATAAGGAATTCTCTACGATATACCATTCCATGTGGGATTCGACCCCGACTCTTTCTTATATTTTTTACTGACCACGATCGCTCACTCTTTTAGTTTGTTTTGGAGGGTGATTTAAGCATCATAAAAAACGGTGATGCTTCCAAGGGTTACAAAGCTTAACGTAATGTACTATGTGGCCATGGTTGGATAATATGAAGAGAAAGTAAGGGTATGACGTTAGCGGTTAGTCGGAATGTTGTAATTGTATTTGGGGAACTTTGTTATGTGCTAGAATGGTTAGGCTATGATAAAGAACATAGTAAGTAGTTTGACCGCGAGAGTGGTTAGTAGTAAGGGTACTAGTGTAACCTCGAGATAATATGAAGACAGTAAAGGTGGAGAAGAGAGTGGTTGGTTTCATGATCTTACTAGCTGATTTCTTATGTTATGTGGTGGGCGTCGGGTTGACCGATGATGCCTACCAGTACGTGTGTTTTGTACTGATACTACTCTTGCTATGTCTTTTGACATAGACTGGATGCAGGTTGGTGATGTTCCATTAGGTGAAGACGAAGAAATTCTCCAGCAGCTTCTATCTTTCCTTCTGCATGGTGGGAGCAGTGTCTTTTAATTTATTTTGGCTAGTTGTATTATTAGTAACTCTTGTACCTGTTTAGACTAGATTCTTGGGGGTGTTAGTTACTTTACAAGTTTTAACTCCAAATTGTTTAAAAGTTCTATTTATGAAAACCTAATGATTTCTATATTCTCCATTTTTTTTCCATTAATTTTCTGCACGTTTTAACTGTTGGGATATGAGGGTTCTCCTACTTAGGCGTTAGAGTGGGTGCCCGCACGGCCCGGTGGGTTGGGTCGTGACAATTTTTTACCTAGTGTCAGCCAAATTTATAAAAAGGACAATATTTTTGTCAATGAATTGAAGGTGTGGGTGTTTAGGAGTAGGATCGTTGTATACTTGTGTGTTGTATGTGCATCCTATTATTGATGAATGGATTGGTTATCCATTTTGTTGTTGTAGGCTAGGGTAAGGCCTAGCCCCCAATCTCCCTCGATTCCTATTTTGTAATTATACTTTTATCATTTGAATCATGGATGTTCTTGATCATCGTTATATTAAAAATATTCATTACTATAAATAGTTAAATTGGTCAAGATATTAGTAGAATTACATCATGTCAACATTATGACAATGTATCTAATAATAAAAGAGTTGGCACAAGGAAAATGCTTAAATAAGAACCATTGGTGAAATAACACACACATGAAAAATAGTCAGTTGAGCAAATGGTGGGATCAATTGCCCCCACCACCATGGCCCCATACTCCTCCGGCACCAAAACCACTACCACCATTTTGACCACCACCACCGTGGTTTCTACCCGATCCATGACCCTCACCATCTCCAATGCCAAAACCAGATCCTCCATCACTACCCCTTCCACCACCACCACCTCCACCTCTACTGCCGCCTCCACCACCATTTGCACCGAATCTGTGACCTCGCCATATCCAATGCCAAAACTAGAACTCCCTAAACAATAATTAGCATCAACTTGCATCTAATCTATGCAATATCTAGTGTCAGTACTGCACACAAAAATAGCATAACTTCGATTAGTGATAAAACTAGAAATTCTATTAATTCTAACAAGGGAATTCAAAAAAAAATGTTTGACTTGAAATTTGAATTGAGGCATAAACTAATTTATAAATCACTTTTACTACAACACTAAAAGTTTCCTAAATGTTAAGGGAATTTAACAATGTGTACATATACAAAACTATTTTATCTTATTTACTCAATTTTATATCGCAACTAAAGAGATTCAATTAAACCTCTTTCAATAGTTAGCTCCACTTTTAACAACCACAAGAAGAAATGAAATTTTAAGTGACAGACTCTTTTAAGCGGCTCATGCAGCCACAAAAAATAAGAGTTTTTGCGACAAATGCGCCACAAAAATATTGAAGTGAGCACTAGTCAATATTATGACTTCCATTGTTAGCTTAAAATATATATATATGCATGGCTTAAAATTATGTAATACTATGTAACTCGTATGAAGTTCTCCAAAAATGTATTATTTTTAAAGTATATGACATGCGCTTTTTAGTATTTTTTGAAAAGTTCAAGCAACATAAATTTGAAGAAGATGTATCTTACTTTGCTTTCGTGGCCTTTGTTTTGTGAGGCTAACTGCTCGCCATGAAAATGCTAAAATATTACTTAGAATGTTGTACTAATTAATATTTGATATACTATGAAAAATCTTAATAGATAGGGTTATGTAATATGTAATGGCATGGTTAGTGACTATTAATTAAAAGTAAAATTAATCATCATATAATACTATAAGTGGAAACAAAAAAAGTTAAAAGTTGAATTACGGTTTTACCCCTACTATAAATTAAAATGTTATAAAATAATTAAATTATTTAATTTATATATTAAATTGTATCATATTAATAAAAATGTTAATGACTTTTGCACTTTCTTATAAGATAATTCCTAATTAAATATCTAATTTACTAATATTTATCATCTATAATTTATATGTATATTTACTTTGATCATCATCATCATATCATATCATCATCATATTATATCATCATAATAATATTATATTAAAAGTGGGAAGCACCAAATTGCAAAATGTATTACCATTTTACCCCTACATTAAATTATATTTTTATAAAATATTAGTTAATTAAATATTAAATGTTTCTAAAAAAAAGCAAATAACCATTTTTCATTCACTAAATTAACATTGTTCCTCTAATAACTTATGCTTAGAAACTAAATTATTACAAAATCGTTAATGTTTCAATGCACATAAAAAATAATAACAGATCTTTTTTTAGGAATACTAAAGGTTATTTGGAAATTTACAAGCAATTTAATATGGTTCATGTATTAGCAAAAATTCACGTTATCCAAGAAAAATTGTTAATATTCTCATGCGTTTATATCATGATTAATTTGCACTTATCTAACTCTGGGCGAACTAAGATTTGGGGTATCAACTGTAATGACCCGTAAGGTCATTTTTTGAAATTTTTATAAAAATTATTGTTTCACCCCTCTCAATAGTTTCCCCAAGTCATTTATGATCAGTCGGTGAAGTTGGTTTGAGAATTTTGAACTATTCGATAACTACGGTTATTTAAGTAATGGGTAGTAATCCAATAATTAATTATTTATAATTAGTAATTAATGGGACAAATCCATAATTTAATTAATACCCTTACCACTTGGCCCGTGTATTAAAAAGATTAATTAATGTTAGTGCGGTTAATAATTTATCTCAAAAACTAATCTCAGCGTGCGGCAGAAAAACAAGAAAAATTGCGAAAACTGAGTGGATCAGATAATTTTCATTCAAGATTCTTGGTAAATTGTATATATAATCATATATAGATATGTTGTCAGGTGATATTAGAGTGAGGGTGATATTGTTGGAAATTCGTTTTTAAATAATAAGGAGACAAAAATGGTTGTCAGTTAGTGGTGGGAATTGAATTGAAGGTAAGGTTGATAGGATTGTTCTAATGTCATAATGTGATCATTAGTATGAATAGTTAAGTTTAGGAATTTCATGTTTTTGCCTCATATGGTCTCTGCCGTGCAAGATTTTCGTAACTAGTTAGATTGTGTAGTTGGTACTTCTTATCTTATTATCACATTATGAATTAACTTTTTGATATATATAGGGATAGGAAACTAAATATTAAGTGTTATATTATACAAAAACTATTAGGATTGTATTGTTGGGGGAAATTAAGACTTGACCCTAGGCTTAAAATTTAGGAGGATGATATGTAACGTATGGGTTGGCATAAAGAATTAGGGACTGGATTATAGTAATATGGGTGTTGTTAAATTAGAAATCTTATCGCGATTATTTTGTGAATAGATTGCATTGATTTGGAAGCTCAACGAAAGGGGAAGACTCAAATCACAGAGTGATTGTTCGATTATTTGAGGCAAGTGGATTTCTAAACCCTTATTAAGTGCATAAAATTGTGTATTTCCTTGTTGTATATGTTTTGGAGTAATGGGAATCGGTGATGGGTTGACTTGTCTATGTTGAATAATTCTAATGATGGAAAAAGTGTAATAAAAAGGTAATGTGATTAATTGTTGGTGTGTGATGTTTGAGAATGATTTGAAAGGCTTATTGCTTAATTGTTGATGTTGTATCACAGTTGTTTTGTTGTGAATTGTGCATTGTTATGAAAATGGTCATCTCCTCATTATTTGTGTGAACATGTCATTTGCATTGATTGTGAGACATGGTTGTGATAAGTGTTATGTTATAAGAGGATGTACCATTTCGAGGGACGTATCGCACACCGCGATGGATACTACATATCGAGGGACGTATCACGTGCCATGATGGATACTATATATCGAGGGTCGTATCGCACACCGCGATGGATGCATGGACATATATGCCCCCCATGGGTCCCGGACTGAGAGGCAACGGGTGTGTATCGTTAGGTCAGACATGCATTACTATACTTGACATTGCATTTCATTACATTGCACATATTTATCATTAGTGAACTTGATATTGTGTTTTGCTGATCTTGTGAGTGACTTTCTGTGGTACTTTGATTGATGAATATTGAGCTTGTTGCTGAGGATATGTAATTGTTAGAGTGTTGTTGTTGAGCTGTGTGCTATGTGAATTATGAAGTGTTAGGTTGGGCTGGTTTTTTTAGTTGTGGAGGTTGGGTTGGGTTGTAAGGAGTACCCGTATTCTATCCCCTTAGCTTGTGTTTAAAGGTTTCCTTGTTCAGTACCGTGTTGTTTGGTACTAACCCCTTGCTTCTACAATTTTTGTAGGTTACGAGCCTTGATTTTTGTGGTACTTGCCATTCTCTTCTTTTCCAAGGCTTCTTGGAGATTTGTGAGGTAGTTGTCTGTCATCTCAGCGGATCTTCTTACTCTTATTTATGATCTTGTTCCATTCTAGAAACAATGTCATTTGAGACTTGTGTTTTTTTTTCCTATTCAATTTTAACACTTTAGAGGCGTACACGTGAGTACCTAGTTTTGGGGTTTTATTCTAAGTTGATTAAGATTTCCGCGTTAGTAGATGGTGTTAGTTTCATTTTCTTGTTTTTACTTCCGCATTCACCGTATTAATTGGGTATTAGGCTGACTTGTCTCAGTGGGATAAGACGAGTGTCATCACGTCCATTTTTGGGTGGTGACATCAACTTCTTTAGGGATGAACAAAACATTTTTTTTACTCCTTTTTTTAGAAGAACAAAGGTGAATGACCTTTAGGAAGGATATGTTTTTTTAGTACATAATTTCCTTCTTTGAATGTAAAATAAAGGGTCATGCATCAAAATATAAGATCATGACTCTTTACTAATATACTTGTGTGATGTAATTTGTAAAAAAAAATTATAATTTACTTGATCTTTTTAACGATTAAATTATTGTACTATATTAATTGATAATACAAGTTATTCAATTTGTCCTTATGATTTTATTAATTACTTATTTATGTTTATTTTTTGTAAGGGGTATGGAAGATAGAATATATAAAACTAAATTTTTTTCAATATTTCCTGAAGGGGTGCACAAGATTGAAACACGATGAATAATTTGAAATGGAGAAAGCAACTTATAATTAAATTATTAATAACTTCTTTAATTCACGGAAGAAATAATGATATAAATGTTTATTCTTATTTATTTATTTATCCTTTTGTCTCATTTTGAGAAAGGCAAATTCAATGCTTCAACTTTTAATAACGTTTCATACTTTAAGTTGTCACTTCGTTGATGCTATGTTTATGTATTCTAAGCTCATTTTTCTGAAAAAATTAATTTTGTAGGATTCAATACTTGATATGATCCCTTAATAATAAAAACATCAATATTGATTATTAATTGTAGCTTCATTTTATTTTAATTAACTCTAAGAAGTGGCCATCAAATTCTTTTCATTTTTCATCTTTCTTCTTTTCTTTGAACTTTGTCTTGCAGGTACTTAACATATGAGATAAGAATATACATATCGTAATTTGTGTTTACAATTATAGTATTTTAATGTAATAAATATTGTCATCTTTTATTTCATTTGGAGAAGAGATACTTTGTTGTCATATTTTAATTTGTTATTGGTATCCAAGAGTAGATTCCAAATATTTAAACTATTTTTTGTTTGAAAATGAATGTTATTCATGTAATTTAATTATAAAACTACTTTTAATACGACGACAATTTGAAATAATTTATGTCAATTTAAATGGGCACACGTGCAACGCATGTGTTCAGAAACTAGTTAATCTATAATTGTTTGCAAAACATAAAAAAATAAAAAGAAAATTGAAGTGAATGTATACATAGTTGAACATCAATAAAGAAAAAGGAGTTACTATATTCTTCAAAAACACAAAGTAAATTCTTTCAAGAAATTCATCAAACACTCGGGGGCACAAATACTTTTACTTGAAAATCTAACAAAATATGAAAAACAAATATTGGGATATTCAAATTCTATCAATGCCTCTCCCTCGTTTCATTTCCACCACTGTTTGCACCGGATCCATGACCCTCGTCATATCCCATGACATCACCAAATTCACCATTACTAGCTCCACCACCAACGTCACCACAATTTGTCGAGTCCATGAACCTCGAGATGACATATGTCAACACCAATTTAGGTTGTTCTTATTATAGTTGTTGCTTTTCTATTTCTTTGTTGCAGACTCCCTCTTCCAGACGGAACACTCTCCTTTTCTTTCTTTGGAGCATTTTTCAATAACTTTAACCTTTGGATTGACAAAGAAAATTCAGTAAGAATAAAGTAAATTGTCTTGGCATCTCAACATGACTATAAAAGTTAGTATCATGTAGTTAGTCATCATGTAAATCACTTCTTGTAACAGTCAGTTTGGTAGAGTTATATTAGGATCCTTTTCCCTTAATTAAGTGACACTTGGTGTAGGCGTTAAATGTATATCATGACTTGGAAGGATGGGTAGTACGTAACTTGAGGTAGTTAGATGTGTATTAGAGATGAAAATCAAAAACTAGAAAGTTAAAATTTTAAGAATTGATCAATGTCAACATTTGGGATAAATGAGCTCAGAATCAAGGTTTGAAAGTCCCTATACATCTGAAGGGTGATTTATGACTTGAGTGGATAGTTTGAACAAGATCCAATGAAATCAGGAATGATTCAGAAGATTAAGTTGCAAACTAGTAAAATTGAAAATTAAGAGATCATCACAATCAAATATGTGCCTAGATACATCAGCTTGGTATTTGAGCAGCCCAACAAGTTTATAGGGCATTTTGGTGAAATTTGAATATTTGATTTTCTTCTCGATAAGTTCATGCACTTAAGCAGATAATGGTAGGCACCTGATTTTTGTGAACTTTGAGGTTGCAAGCTTGGGTGTCGCAATCACGAAGAGGTGATGGGGCTATTTTGATTCAGGGTCGCAAGGGCTATTGTGCAATTGCGTAGGGGAGAATTCTGGGTAGAGATTTGTGATCATGAGGGTTGAGGTCCTCGATTGGGAAGGGAAAGGAACGAGCGGTTTGTGGGGTCTGCGATGACGTAAGAATCAACAATCTCTTTACCTTCATAAGGAAGGGGTAAGACACCATTCTAGCCAGATTCCACTTTTTGAATTAATTACACTGATTTCGTTATCGTTGTTGTTATTGTTAAAAGAAAAGTCCAGAGGTAAGAATCTATCTAACTAACAATCCTATTTATAAATAACTAGGTAATGTGCCCGTTTATCGCACGGTCATAAAAAATTGCATTAATCTAAGGAATAATCCTTTACTAATATGTGAATATTAAGAATATAGGCTCTTCAAAAAAATTATTAAGAGTATTCTAACATGAACTAGAATACTCTACCCTTTCACAACAACTTTATCTCGTTCCATACCTTTCTTGTATGTTTATCATTCAAACTGTAGATGTGTTACATTATATAAAGATATAAAATGATACAATTTATCCAAACATTGTATTCATTAAAACAATACAGTACCATACAATACAATACATTATGAAACAATACATAACAACTATCCAAATAGACATTGTAATATAGCAAAAATAGAACAATTAAGATCATGTTTCCAGAAAACCCAAATGTTCCTGATAAAACAAAACTCAAAGCGATTTCTTTCATAAAATTCATCAAACACTTAGGGCACAAATAGTTTAAATTAACAAAACTAAATTATTGTCTGAAAACATGGAAAACCAATGTTGGGATATTCAAATTCTACCACTATCATCTCCGCGACTTCTCCCTCCTTTGTCGTTGCCACCGTTTGCACCATTACTAGCTCTGTCGTTGTCACCAACTAGAGCTCCCACAATTTGTTGAACCTTGCGATTCCAACACCAATTTAGGCTTTTTAGAAAATATTTTCGCTTGTATTTTTCCTTTGGTGTGAATAATATTCTTATTTGAACCTTTGTTCCAAGCTCTCCCTCCAAGATTGAAGATTTCTGTTTTTCTTTTCGGGGAGGAATCTTCTTTTGACATTCCAACATCCTTCCATTTTAAAATTATTAATGTTGTAAGAATACATAAAATATATATATAAAAATAACGACCAAAAAGATATAGTGCAACTACAAAATTAGTTGCCAAATAGCTTAGAACTAACAAGTATTTTTTGACAATTTGTTGTTAATCCGTTATTAAATAAGATTATATAATGATAACTTTTTTTATTCTAATGATGAGATTTATCAACATAAATGATAGACACCATTTAAGTACATTTTTTCTCTTAAATATTCATAGTTGAAATTTAGTATGTGCATGACTCTAATAAGGATTACCATAAATATTTCATTATTTTATCATTATAGATAATCTTTCTTTTATAAAATATTAGTACTCAGTTAATATTTGAGTAAGACTATCATTTAGAGGTAATTTTACAAAAATAAAAGATACTTAGTTGTTATAACGAATGATGGTCAAATAGAGGTTTGAGTGTATGTGAAATATTTAGTTTGACCAATACTGTGTTTATATATATATATATGTGTGTGTGTGTGTGTGTGTGTATTTCAGTAGCATAATTTAATGTTAATATATTAACAATATAACCTTTGGTGAAAAATATTTCATTTCTTTAAGTTTCAACCTTATCTTTGTAAAATTGTAGTCTTCTCCTTTTTTTGCCTTATACAGATCATATAGTTGTTATCTAATGAAAGTATCTAATATCTTATAGAAGTTGTATTGTGATATAAAAATTAATTGATGAATAAAATTTAAAGTATTATTTATAGAATCTTTAATTTAATTTAAGATTATTTTATGTTCATAGTTAAAAAATAATCACTACTTTTTATATAACTAGCAAGAAGTGTATCTTGTGACATAACATTTTCTCAAATTAAAATGAACACAAAATAACAAAAAATTAATACTTAAAAAATTCATACTCAGACTCAATATAAATATAAAAAATAAAAAATATACGGAACAATACATAGCCAATGAAGAAGGAAGATGAAAATATATGTTCATACTATACTCATTATAGTGTTCCATGTGATTGAAATATCTTGCCACCAACACTTTACTTTCTCCTTTCATGTTACTATATCATCTGTAACATCTTGCCAATTTGAAATAACTAGGAAGAAGTTAAGAATTGGAAATTACCATTTTTGGAAAGAATATAAAAATCTAGAAATTTGTTAAGTGTGTTAAAGTTGAGTTTTGGTTAACTTCAAAAGACCATAAATCCTAGCTCAGGATGATTTAGGTGTGTTTCCAGATATCGTAGGATAGATCTTGGAATAATCTTTCCAACTCTACCGAGTTTGTGTGATTATGAGTTCGTATGAGTAAGATATATCCATTCGAAGTTGGGCTGTTAGAATAAGAAATGTCCAATCCGGATTTTAGTAGGGTAGTTTGGTCTTTTCTTTACCCTTTTATTTTAATTCATTTTTGGTAATTACTTAGGGGTCTAAACTGAACTTGGCCAGTTTACGCTTTTGAGAAATTGAGTTAGGGTTTTAGAGAGGAGAAAAGAAGAGGAGAAAAGAGAAAGAGAATCAAGGAAATCGTCAAGTTCTTGAAGCTAAGATCGTGGATTTTGTCAAGGGGTGATCCCTACGAGGTATGTGAGATCACATACCATTGGGTCCATTCATCCACGCGCCAAACATGTTTAATTCAGCGATTTTCGTCCTAAAAGAGTTAGAATTTGATATTCTTGAGTTGTGTTCTTGAATTGTTTTCATTCTTGAACTTACATGTGATTGATGGGTTTTCTTGAGATGTTTTAGCAAAGTTAAGAGTTTTTTTGAGTTAAATTCTAGTGTACATGCTTTGGATATCTGAATATAAGAAAGTATTGAGAAAATGAATCGATTTAAAACGATTTAGGATCAGAAAACGAGTTGAAAAATTCGTCAGATGCACCTAGAGAGGGCCAGGAGAGTCGCGCCCCATAGTGCTAGAGAGGCTGAGGCGGCGCACCTAAAGTGTGCCCAAAATGAGCCCCAGAAAGTGGGGGCTGGTGTGGCGCACCTGTATCGTTGTTTTTCACTAGTTTTTCGTCGTTTAGCCTATTTAAATCCTTCTAAGGTGTACTAACGCTTTCCATTGATTCTAACTACTCTAAATGACTTCTAAACATCTAGAAATCATCCAGAAACATGAATCATAACCTTGAAGCCATAAATTCAAATTAAAGGAAAGTCAAGAGCCAAGTCCAGGAAGTTCTTAGAGTCTTTTCAAGAAGTCTTTTGCAAATGCTTTTAACTTTGTTTTAAGACTTAAAGTTCAAGTTGATTAAAGAGTAAAGAGTAAAGTTTGAAGTTCATTTCTTTAAAAGTATATGGGGACTATGTATTCCCAAAGAGTTTAAAATGTTTTCACATTTAAATAAGAACGAAAATTGAGATTTCCAAAGAGCCTTTGAGCTAGTTTTCAGAAAAGAGTAAATGCTTTCACAATTAAGCAAGAAGGGAAACTTTGATTTCCAAGATAGCCTTTGAGCTATGTTTTTGACGAATTATCTCAAATCACAAAAAGAAGTATGTTTTTAAACATAAGAGCTAGTATCATAATTTTGGGAGTAGTATTGAGCACCGATATGGGGGAGAGTTCAGACAACTCACAGCCACCATAAACCATGTAGCCATCATGGGTTGAAAAGGTTCATACTTTTTAGATGATTCCTTTAGTGCTTTTTAGCATAGACTAGTGGATCCACTTAGTAGTTCAGGTTCTATACCCTCGGCAAGGTATAGGACGGCCCTGGCAGCGTGAGGCAAAACGTTGTATCATCACAATAGCTCTTACGTTATGGTTGTCAGTTAGAGAAACTCCCACAGGAGAAATTGTATTCTTATATACACGGTTTATTGTATTTTTACATACATTTCAAAGTTATATGTATCTTTGCATACACACAGAGTTGATATCATGTTTTAAACAACTTTTCTTTATATTGCACTTCTTTTAAACTACGTTATATTGAAATGAGTACAGTTATGTTGAGTTGAGTTGAGCCAGGTAAGTTCTTCAGTTCCTTTCAAGCTTATGTCTTGTTTTTGTAACGACCTGATTCCGTCGTTGGAGAAAAGTCAATGGGGAAATATTTGGGGCTAGAAATCGTTTTCGTAGTAACTTGAGATTTCCTAGCCTAGTCTAGGGAAATCTGGTAACAAAATAGAGATCTATTAATGAATTTGATTGCATGAGTGAATAGTTAAGTGGTTAAGGATCCCGTACGACTTTACGGAATTGAATTCGAGCAAATAGAACTCCCAGAATCAATCTTAGCGTGAAGGGTATTTATGAGCATCGTTGCTTAGAGGTGTTTTCTAAAATGGAGATTTTGGAATTCTTTAAATAGCTCACTGGTTCGTGCAAGCCACTCTAGCAAAGCTTTTGGTCGCTCTGGCAAGGCCGCTACAGCGGGGTGAAGGCCGATGTGGCAGGTTTAATGCGACTTAAATTCGTAAATAAAACCCTAAATGACTTTATTTTGCACTTTTCGATTGTTAGAGCTAAGGAACGAACCCCTGGCGACTCCTAATATTTTTCCACCATTCTTGAGGGTAAAGGTAAGCTTTTCACTCCCCAAATCTGTTTTTTGATCCGTAGAACGTAATAGAATGAACCATTAATGATGTGGGAGGGTTTTGTTATAGATTCTATGGTAGAATAACCTTAATTTGGATAATTGGGATCATGGGTTTGATCTAGGGTTCATAGAATTGTTAGTAATTCGGGTAATTAGTGATTGTTTATTGATTCCCGTATTATATTGAATGTTTGTAGACCAAGAACAAGCGGAAAGAATCTGGAAAGGGAAGGATCAAGTTTCGTAGGGTTTCAAGCTTGTTTCGAGGTAGGTGATGGTTGTGATTCTATGATTGTGTGATGTATGTTTGTTCTTGCTTCATTATGATACATGTATGTATGCAAATGTTGCATTATTGATCACACTTGTTGTAAATGAGGATAATTGAATAATAGTATGCCATGAATAACCTCTTGTTGTATGATTGTGAGAATATACATTGTGATTGTGATTGTGGTCTGTTGAATGGGCGGGTGTCACGATCCAACACACTAACTGGGATCGGTTGCCAAGTTCTAACATAAAAATGAAATCAGTTGCCACGTTCCTGCATAAATATTAGATTGGCTGCCACGTTCCGGCACACTAACTTGGATCGGGTACCACGAATTGGTATGCTAGCAGTTTGGTTTTGGGTTCCATGAGAGGACCACTGAATTGGGTTTCGTGAGAGGACCATTGAATTCTGTTGTGTATCTACTTGTGATGAGTTCGTTCATATCTAATGATGATTGATATTGGAAGACGGTATTATGCTCTAAATTGATATAACTGTGATTATATTGTTGTAATGACTAATGTATGTTACACTTATTGGGATAGCTGTGTGATCCTACCAGTACACTGTAGTTGTGTACTGATACTGCACTTGTTTGTTCTTTCTTTAGTACAGGGCATCTTCAGGCGGCTATTAATAGACCTTAGCTAGGTGACTATTGAGCGTGACTGGATTCAAGGGTGAGCCAGTTCTTTCAGGCTGCCATGGATATTTCTTGTTTAAGTCCACTCTTTTCGGACTTCGAATTTTGTTTAAGGTATTGTTTAGTTTCGGGGTTGTACCCCTTGTTTTTAGACTTGTCATTAGTAGAGTTTTGGTACAATGACTTTCAGGTTCTAGGGGTTGAATTTCCGCATTAGTTTGGTTAGTTGTTTGTTAAAAACCTTGGACTTTATGGGGACTCCATTTTTATTGTCATTTAAACCTGTTTCTGTATCTTTAAATGCATAGTATTTGGTTAGTTTTTTAGATTTGGGTTGTAGTAATGGTTCTCCCACCGGAGTGTTAGTGTGGGTGCCAATCACGACGGTCTGGGTCGTGACAAAGTTTGTATCAGATCCCTAGGTTCGTTGATCTCATTGTACAAAAATGAGTCTGGTAGAGTCTTGCGGAACGGTATGATGACTTCCGTACCTTTCTTCGAGAGGCTATAGAACTTTAGGAAAAACTCACTTTTTTTCTACTCGTTCATACTATAACTTGAATCCAATTGGTATGTGGGTGATACAAATTGGTATCTTTCCTCCTTCACTCTATGGTCCGATCTAGAGCAACAATTGTGGTAACACCATCACTAGCAAGAGAGGATGTGTATAGACTACTGACAGTTGAATAGGGTCACTATTCAGAGCAAGTATCCATTGCCTCGGATAGATGACCTTTTTGACCAATTGCAAGGTGCATCGGTTTTCTCTAAGATTTATTTAAGGTCTGGTTACCATCAGTTAAAGATTGAGGCGGTTAAGAATTGGGTTCGACCAAGTTCTATGATTGAAATTAGCAGTTTTGTGGGGCTCTCTAGCTACTATTGCCGCTTGAGGTATGAGTTGAGTCCAATTGGTAGCTCCCGATTCCAATTGGTATCTCAACCAAGTGAACTAGATGGAACACACGCAAGTTAATTGGGACGGAGAAGTGATGCTTATTGTGACTAACGACACTATCCTACGGTATGAGTATCTACGATCGTCGATAGTATAGTAACCCAACTAAAGGTTGGGGTCGTGTCCCAAGGGAGTGGTTTTGAGAATTGATAGAAAAATAAAATTACGTTCTAACTAGTCGTATCTAAAGATATTGACGAACAAAAACATACTAAATTAAATGGGGTGACACAGAAATGTCAAATATCAAAAGGGGTTTTGTAACGAGTGATAAAACAACAAAATAAACAAGAAAATCAAGTATGGGGAAGGTTCTTGGGATGTGACCGCAATACAAGTTGAGAAAAATCGTTGGGTACATGCTTTCAATAGGAAATTTGCAAGACAATAGTGACTAGGCTAAACTTTAAATGGAAGTAAGTTCCCTCTCGGGCAACTTACCCCGTTTCAAATGCGTTTCTCTCGGACACCCATTTGCCACATGAAGACCAACATACGCCTTACCCCACTAACTCTCTCGAATGGAGTGTTAGGATATGGGACTAGGGCTCACCCTCTCGGACAGAACCTCATGTCGACCCACTCCTTAGGCCATCAGTCTAGTGGTTTTGGTTTCGCGACCGCCGTCTTGGGCAAGCCGAAAACACATGGGTGGCTTTGTATTTGCAACTACAAACCCTTTAGATTAAACTACAACCACTAGGTGAAACCACTATTAAAATACATCTAACCTATCAACAAGCAAGACCCAACAAGAATATCAACCCATATTTGCTAAATCACACCCCAAGAATGGGGGTTTTTAGCCACACATAAAGAAATAAGAAATTGTACCTAACATGATAAAGAAATCAACTAGGTATAAGAAATTAAACCTTGAATTAAGC
This sequence comes from Solanum acaule, assembly GCA_036250505.1. Taxonomy (NCBI): domain Eukaryota; kingdom Viridiplantae; phylum Streptophyta; class Magnoliopsida; order Solanales; family Solanaceae; genus Solanum; species Solanum acaule. Next base: position 29,378 of record JAJOOR010002839.1, read on the forward strand.
TACGGAAGAAGAATAAAGAAGACCCACTTCCAACTTGGGGAAGATGAACTCTTTTTTTCAAGTCTCCACAAAACCCTCTCCAAACTTGATAGAAAAATACGATAGACTAATAATAATTTTTACTCTAAAATTGTTCCACACTAAGAGTACAACTCTAACTAATATTTATAGTTTTCACAGATTGTGCTGCGGAGGATCGTTCGGTGACATTAGTCGAGATCACCGATGAACTCGGCGATCCGCCCTTCAATCGGCTATCCGCCCTTCAATTAGCTCATCGCCTTCAGTGTCTTGCCTTCAGCATCCTTGTATTCTGGATAATTGGGCAGTACACTACTGCTTCGCGGAACTAATCGGCGACTCGCCGACTGCTCCTTTCCTCGCCTTTCGATCTACTTCCTTCAAGGCTTCGCGTACTGGAACAAAGGGCGGTGCATGTCAATTCGGCGACTCGCAAAGTTGGACTCGGCGATCCGCAGACTTTCATTTCCTATTATTTTCAACCCATTTTTGCCCCGTTTTGCGCCTAAGTGTCCATGCTTCCAGTAAAACTTCTAATACCTGAAACTTAAGCATTTTAATCAGGTATTGAGATAAAACAAGCATTCGAGGACACTATTTTTATTAAAAGAAAGCCCTAAATTAGTCCAATTTGTGGACTCATCAACACCCCCAACTTAAACTTTTGCTTGTCCTCAAGCAAACTTAAGTTCAACAGTTCAAATAGGGTGCCTCAAATAGTGCTACACAAGACTAAATCATGAATGCACACAACAAGACTCAATTTACTTATGCAAGGATCACTTGTGTACTCAAAGATTCAAATTGTGACACACCATTACCAAAGATTTACATGCTCACAATACTTGCTATTTGTGCAGGTTCAAGCTCAACAAAAGTATCTAAATGCCCTCACGTAAAGAATGATTCCATATTCACACACAACTATGAGTCAATTTAAGATCAGGAATCAGATACAACGCTCACACTCAAAAAGAGGAACACAATGCATGTCTTCACCCATAGGTTTGCCCTTATTTTCCAATCGACTTTCGATTCGGCTTACTCAAGATCAAAAAGGTCTTTCTAAGGCTTATAATGTGGCTGAGTGCAAAGGTATGGTCATTTAGGCTCACTGACATTTTCCTCGTGAGTTGTGGCATTCTCAAGGCATTTCCTTCTTTTCCTTTATCAATTCTTTTTCTAGTGCTTCTAAGTCACCCTTTGTTTTCTTTTTTTTTCTCTCCATGGATTGCTTGAAACTCGATTCCCTTCGTACTGTATTCCACATTTCATTATTTTTTTTTAATTGAAGGGGTTCCATTTTTATGCAATACCATGGGTTAAGGGGGACTTTTCTTGCACTTCTTGACCTCTCCTTTTCCCTTTCACCATACCCCCAACTTAGGCTTTTGGCCTAAGTTGGCTATTCGCTAAACCACAACTCAAGAGGATTATAGGTAACGGATCAAGTAAGGTATAGGGTTTTTCGCGCCAAGGCGAGGCCGCCAGGGCGGGATTTCTACCGCCAGAAATGGACAGAGCGAGACAAAATATTATCTTTATCTCCCTGTTTTTCCTAGTCACAATTTTAGAACTCGAATTGTACCCGAACTAACCCCCGCGATCTAATTCAGTGTTTAGCAGTTGAATATAAGTTATAATGTGTGTTAAAATTGTTGAGAACCTGGGCATATGAGGAGGAAATCAGCGAGGCTGTGAAGGCCGGGGAAATGGTAATGCAGGAAGATGAGTAGTGCAACCAGGTGATGAATTTGCCCATCAAGACGACAGGGCTCAGTTATATGCTTTTTCGGGCAAAATTGAGTTTTGAGGTGTGTGATGCAGTGGTCACTATTGCTACCCTTTTCTGTGCTCGGATGGCTATTGTTTTGTGTGATTTGGGCTCTACATATTCGTACATGTTAGTTCAATTGCCTTGGGATTTGATGTGGTTTGTGATATACTTGATGCCCTCATCCATGTTTCTACCCCAGTTGAAGAGTCAATCATAGTCACCCATATATATTGTGTTGTCCTGTTGTGTTTATGGATTTTCTGATTTGGGTTGATTTGGTTATGTTGGATATGACTGACTTGAATAAATCTTAGGCATGACTTCGTTGTCCCCGTATTATATCGGGCTTAATTTTAATACTAAGCCGATAACTCTAAAGATCCCCGGTAGGGAAAGATCAAAGTGGGAAGGGGTGTACAAGCCTAAGTTAGCTAAGATCATATCCTCCATTTGGGCTAGGAAACTGGTAGGGCAGGGTTGTTTGGCTTATTTGGCTCATGCTTGGGATGTGAGGTTGAGTCTCCTTCAATTGAGTCTATTCCTGTGGTATCTGAATTTTAAGGAAGTGTTTCCGACGAATTTGCCTTGTATGCCTCCATATAGAGATATAGATTTCTGCATTGACTTGGAAACTGACACTTGCCCCATTTCCATCCCTCTGTATCGTATGGCTCCAGCAGAATTAAGAAGAGCTTAAGGCTCAAAACTAAGAGCTTCATGATAAATGTGTCATCCGTCCTAGTGCTTCCCCGTGGGGTTCTCCTGTCTTGTTTGTTAAGAAGAAGGAGGATGGTATGAGGACTGGTGAATTTATCTTAAGGCATAAAGGAGTGGATTGATATCGGAATGACAAGCTTATGGATAAAGAAAGTCCCATTGAGTATACTTGGGTGAAGGAAATTGAAGTATTTAGTAAGAAGGTGCGTATAAAATTGGGTTAGTCCTTTGAATTTGATGAGTTTACCTGAGTTGAGGCGTCATGTTGATGAAAAAGGTTGAATTCGTAGTGATAGTCAAGGCTGACGAATCATAATGGTAATGAGAGTTCGTGATGGATTGTGACGGGATGCAACTATATAATAAAATTGTTGGTCAAGTTAATTTTTGTATAGTAATTACGACTTGTGAGTATCAAAGGTTGTGGTTTTCTAATATTGGTGAGTAACGTGGTGGTACGGAAAGTTTTAAGAGATGGTGGGACATCATTCTAATAGAATGTTAAAGAGCTAGAGTTATAATAAAGGAAAATATAGTAGAATGAAGTGTAGCCTTTAGAGAGAGGCGAGAACAAGAATATTGTATTTGATTGCAAAGGCTAAAGAGGTATCTTCAGAGGGGTGGATAATTGTGTTCAGAGACACGTGATTTTATTCGTTTTGTTGTGGCTATGGTAATAGTGTCACAAGTCCATCAGATTGGTTATAAACTATTGAAAAGGACTTGAGAAAGGAGTGTGCGGACATTAGCTTGAGTGTGATGACAAGTGCTTGGTTTTGTTTTTGAGTCTAGTAATGAGTATGATTGAAATTTTAGCGAAATATATGGTAAGATCAATGGAGATGTGATCAATGATAAACGGAGGTCCATGAATTCATAAAAATCTTCAAGGTACAAGCTAATGGTGATAGAGAAAGGGATTGTGTTATATGGTTGAAATTACAATTCAGATTTTTCGTGGTGATGTATTTTGTCAAGGTATGAATTGGCAAGGTGCGAAATGATCAATTGTATCCGGTATTGAGCATTTGAAGGAACTTACACCTGGGTTGAGTCATAAAGTTTATTACTATTGATTGTTAAGAACCTAAGAAAGGTTTCATTTTTAAAAGTGTTGGTTTATAATAAGGTAAAAGGTTAGAGTGTTTATGATGGTTGTTAGTGTTGTGAGTATGATTCACTAGCTATGCTTTAGTGTGTTTTCACTTTAGTGGGTGGATCCCTAGTGGTGGATCAGGGGTACCAAATCATGTTATGTTCTCTTGGTTGAGTGGGAAGATTAGGAAGATTTGGTTATTTCGAATGACATAATTGGTGTTATCTTGGAGTTGTTAAAGTATTTAAGTGGTTCTACATATACCACCTTGCTTATGAGAATTAATAGAAGAGCTACCATGCGTATTTATTGTTTTCCGATGATCTTAATATTTCATCTTGTCATTGAGGTCGTGTATCGATTATGTGTGGTTAAACGGGGGGATCATTGAATCCAATTCTACTGTTATTAAGAGGTAATCTACAATTACTAATTCTAGATTTTTGATAGTGTTGTTGGAGGGTTTGTATGCTTGGACATATCCCTTGATGAGTATCTGATTTCTAAAGATCAAATTGGTTATAACTTAAGCTCATTGGAATTTATGTTGTGGGATGGAGATGTTGTTGAGAACTATGATTGTTTGGGTATTATGAGTGTGGTTGGTTGGTTCAGGTTCACTTCTAATTGTAGTGAGTATTGATTTAGAATGTTATCATTCTTATGTGAGAAAGGATTAGTTATGATGATTGTGTCAATGTCCTTGATAACATGTTGTAGACGTGTGTACGATCAACTTTGGTGGTTGTTGGGAATCAATTTTGTTGTAGTTAAGTTTACATACAACAATATTTAACACTCGAGTATTGAGATGACTTCATTGAGGCATTGTAAGTGAGGATGTGTAGGTATTCAATTGGTTGGTTTGAGGTTGTAGATGTGAAACCCTTAGGGGGTAATGAGATTCGGTAAAAATGCCATGCGAGACAAGTATCCCCAGTAATTCGATGATTCAGATACTACTCTACCCTTACTTTAGCCAGTCTTTCGTAATTGATCACTCGGGGACGAGTGATGGGTAAATTGGTATCTATTGTAACGACTTGATTCCGTCATTAGGGAAAAGTCAATGGGGAAAGAATTGGGCTAGAAAATGTTTTCATAGTAACTTGAGATATCCTAGCCTAATCTAGATTTGGACGAAATCGAATTCAATAAGGCCTAGGGAAATCTGGTAACAAATGAGAGATCTATTAATGAATTTGATTACATGAGTGGATAGTTAAGACGTTAAGGATCTCGTACGACTTTACGGAATTGAATTCGGGCGAGTAGAACTCCCAGAATTGATCTTGGCATGAAAGGTATTTTCTGAGCGTCGTTGGTTAGAGGTGTGTTGTGAAATGGGGATTTTGGAATTCTTTAAATAGCTCACTGGTTCGTGCAAGTCGCTCTGGCGGGGCCTCTACAACGGGGCGAGGGCCACTGTGGTGGGTTCGATACGACATAAATTCGTAAATAAACCCCTAAACGACCTTATTTTGCATTTTTTGATTTTTAGAGCTAAGGAACGAACCCCAGGCAACTCCTAACAGTTTTCCACCATTCTTGAGGCTAAAGGTAAGTTTTTCACTCCCCGAATCTATTTTTTGATCCGTAGAACGTAATAGAATGGACAATTAATGATGGGGTAGGGCATTGTTATAGATTCTATGGTGGAAGCAACTCTAATTTGGATAATTGGGATCATGGATTTGATCTAGGGTTCATAGAATTGTTAGTAATTCGGGTAATTAGTGATTGTTTATTGATTCGTGTATTATATTGATTGTTTGTAGACCAAAAACAAGCGGAACGAATCCGAAAAGTGAAGGATCAAGTTTCTTATGGTTTCAAGCTTGTTTCGAGGTAGGTGATGGTTGTGATTCTATGATTGTGTGATGCATGTTTGTTCTTGCTTCATTATGATACTTGTATGTATGCGAATGTTGCATTATTGATCACACTTGTTAAATAAGGATAATTGAATAATTTTATGGCATGAATCACCTCTTGTTGTATGATTGTGCGAATATACTTTGTGATTTTGATTGTGGTTTGTTGAATGGGGGTGTCACGTCCGACACACTAACTGGGATCGGTTGCCATGTTCCGGCATAAATATGGGATCGGTTGCATATTCCAAAATAAATATGGGATCGGTTGCCACGTTTCTGCATAAATATGGGATTTGTTGCCACATTCCAAAATAAATATGGGATCGGCTTCCACGTTCCGCCACACTAACTTGGATCGGGTACCATGAATTGGTATGGTAACAGTTTGGGTTTGGGTTCCATGAGAGGACCATTGAATTGAGTTCCGTGAGAGGACCATTGAATCTTGTTGTGTATCTACTTGTGATGAGTTCATTCATATCTAATGATGATTGATATTGGAAAACGGTATGTTGCTCTAAATTGATATAATTGTGATTATATTGTTGTATTGACTAATGTTTGTTACACTTATTGGGATAGACGCGTGATCCTACTAGTACACTGTGGTATTGTACTGATACTGCACTTGCTTGTTCTTTGTTGAGTACAACGCATCTTCAGGCGGCTATTGATAGACCTCAGCTAGGTGACTATTGAGCATGACCGGATTCGAGCGTGAGCCAGTTCTTTTAGGCTGCCATGGATCTTTCTTGTTTAAGTCCACTCTTTTCAGACTTCGAATTTTGTTTAAGGTTTTGTTTAGTTTCGGGGCTGTACCCCTTCTTCTTAGACTTGTCGTTAGTAGAGTTTTGGTACAATGACTTTGAGGTTCTAAGGGTTGAATTTCCGCATTAGTTTGGTTAGTTGTTTGTTAAAAGCCTTGGAATTTATGGGGACTCCATTTTTATTGTCATTTAAACATGCTTCCGTATCTTTAAATGCATAGTTTTTGGTTAAGTTGTTAGATTTGGGTTGTAGTAATGGTTCTCCCACCGGAGGGTTAGTGTGGGTGCCAATCACGATGGTCTGGGTCATGACAGTTTTAGAATTCCCCTCACATACTCGTACATTCAATGTACTGATGTCATTTGGCCTGCATCTTATTATGATGCAGACACATGTAACTAGGATCGGCATCTAGCGCATCGTTGATCCAGTTGAGCATTTCAAAGTCTTGTGGTGAGCCTCGTTGCTTTCTGGAGGATCCCTTTTATTGATTTCAATTTTATTATTAGTTTATTAGGATGTCGTGGGGCTTGTCCTGACATCCATCTCAATTGTTTTAGAGGCTTCATAGATAGTCAGTTAGATGTTAGTTCATTCGTCATTAACTTGTTATTGGCTTATGTTCAGATTTGAGTTGCCACTTTGGGTAAGTTAGATGTTTATTTTATTCAAACATTTTGAGTTTAATTTTGAGACATGTTGAGTAATCTTGTAATTGGATTCCCTTTCTTATGTCTAAGTCTTCCGTTGAGTAAGTAAGCCAGACCAAGGGTTCGCTTAGGGCCATCAATGGTTCTCGGGTGCCAATCCCGCCCAGGGTGTAGGCTCGGGGTGTGACATCATCATATTATACGTAAAAGTGAAAATATTTTTTTGAAATAGTGGATTTAACATCAAAACTAATAATTCAATAGACGGTGTTGATGCCCGTTGTTTTAGCAAATTAGAAAGAAACTCCTTCGTTTGACGGTAGAAGAATAAAAAATGAAAAAACAAATAAGAAATATCTTACGCAAATCATCTGACTGTTTTCATATTTGTTTATTATTATTGTCTTTCACACAACTTTTTGTCACTAATCACTCATGAAAATCAAAAGAAAAAATACCAGTGTGAATTAATGAATGATTTGCTACAATTTCTCCACCTACTCTTTTTTATGTCGTACCTCAAATTCTATTGAATTTTGAACTTTATCAACTGTTGCGAATAACCCTTGAGATTTTTATAAGTAGAAGAAAAGTGAAAACATAAAAAAAAATCACAGTTTAAAAGTGAGAGGAAACCCATCTATTTATAGCTAACAAATAGTAGTATGAATAGGTGCTAATTGTATCTTATCAGAAAAGTTACAATCTTTTGAAAAGTCAATGCATATCGAAAAAGTCACAACCCGTTGGAAAAGTTACAACTCATCGGAAAATGCACAACCCTTTGAAAAAGTCACAACCCTTTGAAAAAATCACAACCCTTCGAAAAAGTCACAAGTCATCGAAAATGTCACAACCCGTCAAAAAAGTCACAACCCTTTGGAAAAATCACAACTCTTTGAAAAAATCACAATTCTTTTATGTGGAAAGGTATCTACTTTTAATATAATTAAATTAATAAATATAATAAATTGAGTATTTTAAATTGAGGGTATTATAGTAATTCAACATTCAAGTTTGGGAGTTCATGCTTTTAAGGTAGTGTATATATATATATATATATATATATATATATATATTTTCTTATAAACCCCTGAATACATATTTTCTTACCTCCACAATAGAATGATATTGTTTGCTCATATGATAGTAATATTGCAGTCCAACAAGATTTTTGTTAAGAACTAACTATGTATATGATTTTACAAAATACAAATTAAATTGCACACATTACAAAGTAATTATATTACTAACTCTCATTTTCTTGATATATCATTGGTAAGAGATTCATTGGTCCTTAATTAGGACAAAAACTAGTTATATATAAAATTTTAAACAACTAAAGAAAATTATACAATATAAAATCCAAATAAGTTTGAATGTGATAGTATTGTTGTAGTTTGGTAATTTAGTTTGAAATAAGAAAATAAAGTGTACTTATTGCCTAACACACACAATAAAAATGTTGTGATTCCTTCTTCTAAATTGAAACAAGCGATATATATATATATATATATATATATATCACTACCTATATCGTGAATCCTCCACTTAATTATATTATCCCTTGCTTTATCCTATCTTATTCCTGAAAATAAAAAGAATCAGAACATTTGTTTTGTGTGTGTTAGGCAAAAATTAAACTATTTTTCTTATTTCAAACTGGACTACTAAATTACAACAATACTAACACATTCAAACTTTTTTGGATTTTATAATTTATATTTTTCTTTAGTTGTATAAAATTTTATATATAACCAGTTTTTATCCTAATTAAGGACTATTGAATCTCTAACCAATGACAAATAAAAAAAAATGAGAGTTGGTAATTGATGTTTGCATAATCAAGACACAACTTCCGATGCAAGTGTCTACGATCGTACAATAGTTTAGTAACCCAACCAAGGGTTGGGATCGTTCCCAAGAGAGTGGTTTTGAGAATTAATAGAAAAATAAAACTTAGTTCTAACTAGTCGTAGCTAAAGACATTAACGAGTAAAACCATTATAAATTAAAGGGGGACACAAGAGTGTCAATTAACAATTGGGGGGTTTTGTCACAAGTACAAGTAATGAGAGGGGATCCTTAGGATGTGATGAGAATATGGGTTAAACTAGATTATTGGGGACATGCTTTCAATAGAAGATGCATAGAGTAATTGTGACTAGGCTAGACTTTAAGGGGGATAAGCTCTCTCTCGAGCAACTTACCCCGTTTCAAATGCGTTCCTCTCGGACACCCACTTACTGCATGAAGAACAACCTCTGCCTTAACCCACTCACTCTCTCGAACTGAGTGTGTGGACATGGGACTAGGGTTCACTCTCTCGAGTTGAACCTCATGTCGACCACTCACACTGGCCATCAATCTAGTGGTCTTAGTTTTACGGCCTCTCTCTCGCAAGTTGAAAAGACATAAATAAACTTGTATTTGCAACTAAAAATTCATTAAATTCATCCACAACCACTAAACGAAAACACAATTAAACTACGATTAAACTATCAACAAGCAAGACCCAACAATTATCTTAACCCATATTCGCTAATTCACACCTCAAGAATTGGGGTTTTTAGCCACACATCAAGAGATAGAAATTTATACCTAAATGAGCTTGCATTAAAATGGGTATGAAGATTTAAGTCTTTTTACAGGCCAAGTATGAAGAATCCAAGAGACCCAAGTCCAAATCGTTGTAGTTGAAACCCTCTTTTTCTTCAAGTCTTCAAAACCCTCTCAAACTCAGAGCAAAATTACCAAAAAGTACTATTCTATATGAAAATTATAATTATTGTTCCACAATAATAATAATAATAATAATAATAATGATGATAATGATGATGATGAAGATAATAATAACAATAACAATAATAACAAGAATAATAATAATAATAATAATAATAATATTAATAATAATACCAACGAAACAGGATCTCAGAAGACGGGCGATAGTCAGCGCGGTCATGAAATAGGATCTCAAAAGATGGGCGGTAGTTAGCGCGGTCACGAAATAGGATCTCAGAAGACGGGCGGTAGTCCGCACAGTCATCTTCAATCTAGCTTGTTAACATCCGAATTCAAGGAAGAAATCCGAATCAAAATATATACAATTTTTTATATAGCTTGATGACTGTATGGAAGGATCTGATCCTTTTACCCCAAGAAAAGGGTCTGTCGAGATTCAAATACGTATTGCTAGTAAGCCCATATGTCTAGCAGTTCTAACCGGGTATAAGACACCCTTTTTACTCCTTATAGGGCTGAGACCACGACTGGCTAGACGGAGTCACTAAGACAAAGCCACTAACTTGTTGTATTGAATCTGACTGTACCACCATCTTGGAACCAATTCAAGAAACCATATATAAATTTATGTATATTTAGATAAAGTTTAGATCTTTCATGGTAGATGTAAGAGTGAAGTTAGTTATCCGACATACATATAATTCTTTAGCCGGACATAGTCACGGCTCAGATCGAAGAAGTAGAGAAAGTAAAAAGAAAAGAAGAATTCAATTACCTTGTATCTTAACACCAGAACACACTTTATTCCAACTCCGGTAGTATCCAGCAAACTCACAAATTACAAGAGAGAGAGAATACAAAAGGAAGAGAGGGTTTCTGAACCTACCTCTCAACTAAAGAAAAACAAACTTATTTATAGGAAAAGAAAGCATCATGGGCCCCTATCCGGGTCTTGGTGACAGTATATCTACTGTTGTTCAACAGTGTTATTATTGTTGATAGTACCTTTTACTGTTCAGGATAAGCTTTACACCTCTTTTCCTTTTAGGCTGAATAGGAAATCTTCCGTTTGTTGTAGCGAATCTCCACATGGTTGGGCATTTTTATCTTCTTGAGCATCATCACTCGTTTCACTTCTCATAGAAGTGTCTGATTTTGCATAGTGAGTGATATTGAGAGAAGATTCCTCTTAACTTCCACCAAATATTCATTTATCATGTCTTCTTTGTTTCCATCCTGGATGGAAATCCTTCTTGCAATATGCTTAACAAAGTTGTCAGCTATGACCCCTTTATGAGGAGTAGTACCATAATCTTGAATCTTTTGGGTAATAAGGTCCAATAATTCTTGACCATATAATGCCTTAGTCTTGGGATCTTTCTTCATTAATTTGTCCCAAAAATTGTTATAACAAGTTCGATATAAACACAAAATTTGTTCTTCGGTATAACCGACTTCCGGGGTCCATTTATGGATCCAAGGGATAGAAAATTCTATGAAGAAATATATTTGTTCGATTTGTTCTATATAACAAATATGATCCGTGTGGTATAAATTATTAAGGTTTGGCGAAACCTTAACCCATTCTTTGTATAATTTTAAGAAAGGATCCGGCAAAAATTTTATAATCGGACCGTGGTATGACCACCAGTTCAAGAACCAGTTAGGGATTGGTTCTGCAAATATCTTTGCACAAATCTTAATAAACCAAGTATGTTTATGCCTCTCATTATTATAGTAGAGGACTTTATTGAAGGCATTACTATAATCCTAATAGGTAAAACTAGTGGGTACCTTATTTAGACTGATCTGTCTTTCTTTCATTGAGAAAATACCCCAATCTTCTATCAAAATAATCTGCTTGACGATCATCTTGGAGAAGTTATAAATGTTCTCACTAGTGTTGTATCCTGAGAAGTGCTGAAATTCAGCACTACCAGTACCTATCAAAATGGTCTCGTAATACGAGCGGGTTTTATTTGATTCACTCGGGAAATATAATCTGTTAATTAGAAAATGCTGGAATATCTTCCAGGGTTCATCTTTTCTCTGAATTTCAGAGTTTTCCAAGAGAAATATTATTTCTCTTTTGGCTACCTTTTCGTATGATTTGATATCATCAATATCGTCTTTGGAAATGGAAGCAAAGGTATCACCTTTTTCCTTTTGTGACAAATAGGCCTGTAGTTCTGCATAGAACAGACTACCTTCTGGGATATCTTCCATATGTACGGACGATGATGATTGAGTTATTTTCGAGTTTATCAAACTCATTCCTCTACACTATAGAATCAGAGAGTTACACGAGGATCCATATGATGATCCTGACGATGTTCCTAGGGATGATCTTCCCCATCCACAAGGGTTATTACCCTTGCATCGACCCTTGGTTACCCAAGGAGGGTCCATCTTACAAACAAAGCATTTTGTTTTAATCATCATAAAAATCATAAGAATCATAATAATTCTGATAATAGTAAATCACACCATCAAAATTGACGACTTCTTTAATATTATGAATGGTGAATATATCCATCACCATGCCGTCTATAATCTTCCATAAGATATGTTCCTATATATCTCGGTTGAGAGGAACTACTTTCAATATTGTAACTAGAGTTTTATAAGTGAAGAAAGGGGTTAAAAAATTCATCGTTAAGAAGATAGATAATCTCTGGATAAGAAATCTGGAAGAGTGTTATCACTTCCCTTTTTATAATGTATTTCTAAATGAAATGGCGAAAACTGTGTCTGCCACCTGGCGAATATCAATTTTGAAGCATCATGTTTGAAATCTTTGTCAAACATATATTTAACTGATTGCGCATCAGTTTTTATTAAAAACTTTTGATTGTATAAATCATCTTGAAATTTTAATACGCATTTAACGATAGTTAGCATTTCATGAGCTACCGTAGCATATTTTTTCAAAGCATCGCTCCATTTTCCGGAATGAAATCGAATCAGATATTCAGTTTTATCATGAGGATTGATTTGTTTTAATATTCCTCCATAGCCAATGTTAGACGCATCTGTCTCTACAATCTTTTGCCAAGTTGGGTTAGCAAGAGTTAGACAAGACAAAGATTTAACACGAAGTTTAATATTTTTTACCAAATTGGTGAGATTATCAGTCCAAGGTGTTTTATGATCCTTTTTTAGCTTGTCGTATAACGGGGCTACATCAAGAGATAAATTCTTATAAAAGGGAGAAATATATTTTAAACTTCCCAAGAATCTCTGCAACTGCGTCCTATCTGTACCGTTTTGTATAACCATTTTCTTGAAAATGTCCAAATGCTTAATATGAATTTCAAAAGTTTTTGAATAAACCAAGATATCATCAATATAAACAATGATAAAGTCCAAATATGGGTTGAAAATATCATTCATAATTTTTTGGAATTCAGAAGGAGCGTTTTTTAAACCAAATGGCATAACATTCCATTCGCATTGTTCAAACAGGACATTAGAAGCAGTTCTATAAGAGTGTTCTTTAAATATTTGGATCTACCAATAACCTAATTTTAAATCAAATTTAGAAAATATATTAGCGTCATATAATCTTGATAGTAAATCTTTTTTATTTGGAATAGGATACCTAATCCATTTTAAATATTTGTTCAAAGGTTTATAATTTATAACTAACCTGGGAACACCGCGTTCCTTTTTTGTTGTATTATTAACATAAAAAGCAGTACAAGACCAAGGTGATTTGAAAGGTTTTATCAAACCCTTTTGTAATAAATTATCATTTTCTTTCTTGCAGAATTCAACCAATTCGGCGTTCATCTGGCAAGGGCGTGATTTTGTAGGAATATCATCCTCAGATAAATTATCCTCATATGGAAGGGTCACAATATGATTTTTTCGATTCCAAAAAGGACTAGGATGATCAACACAAATATCAATGGCCATTTGTTCGAAAATTAATTTAATTTTTTCCTGCACTTTAGTAGATTTCAAAGTATCGAATATATTCATACTAAATAATTCAAGTTGTAAAGAATCCACATGCTTTTGTTTCATATTAATCAAAGCATTAATATCACGAGAAATAGGATCAGTGATAAAAGTATAACTAATATCTCGGTCTTTGTAAGTAGCAGAAAAACCTTTAACCGTTATGCTAGTGAAAGGATAAATAGCATTTATAAACGGAGTTCCAAGTATAATTGGACGGAATAACTGATTTTTAACCAAGAAAAAAAATGCGGAATGCAAACTTTATTTTGGCAAATACGCGTATTAGGCAATTTATACTTGATATCTAAAGCATGTCCAGAAGCGGATTTGACCATATGAGTAGTTTTTTCAAAATATTTGGTAGGTACAAGACCTTCCTAAATACAACTCACATCAGCTCCACTGTCAATCATAGCAATATCAGTTATAGAAAAAGTATTATCAATTAATATGGTGCATTTAACATACCACTTATGTGCAGTAACAATTTGCATCATTCCTAAAATCATATCTTTTCTAGGATCAAAAGCAACAGGTTTTGCAAGAGTATTATCTTCAGCAATATTCTTACCTTTGCTGGTAGCAGTTTCTATCTGGGTAAGAAGATGATCACAAATTATTGATTTTGTTTAAGAGATTTAATCTCATTTTTCAAATTTTAATTTCTCCTTTTAAATCATCAAATGAAGTATCACGTATAACAACAGGTTGTTTAATAAGTCTAGTATTAACTTCAGACAAAGAATGCGGTGCAGAGTATTCAAATTCAAAATCATTTTTTGGTTTTTTAACTAGTTTTGAAGAGCTAGTATCGTTATTAACAACAAACTGAATAATTTTATCACGCAAATCATTATCAGTTACTTCTTTCAGAAGTTCAATCACATTATCAGAAGTAATAGTATGAATGTTCAAATCTTCGAATTGTGATTGCAATTTATAAAATTCATCATTTTCACACGAGCAAATATCACTGTGGCACCTGCAAGCATTCATAGTAACAAGTTGCTTATCATCAGATGACTCGGGCAAATCTACGTCTTCTTCTGAGCCGAAATCAGAATCATAATTGGACTCAGAACCAGAGGTGTATAAGAAACTATAAATCTTATCACGAACCTCTTCATCCAGTTCTAAAGACTTCAGCTTTCCAAGCCTACAATTAGGTGCTATATGCCCAAATTTTCCACATTTGTAGCACTTAATCTTGGCGAGTTCTCGCCTAGACCTATTTTTTGTAAATCGATTAGATTTATGATGAGCTCTTCGCTCTTCCCGTTCTTTCCTAGATCTTCGTCTAGACCTTTTTCTTGTATAAGGTTTATCGAGATTAGAGTCTCTAGAATCTCTATGTTTGGTCTGCTTACCTGAATCTGGTAAACCAAATTGGGTGCAAAAGTGTCCTAATTGAGATCTTTTTCTGAGTTTATCTATCTTAAGCTGTCTAGAGAGCTTTAATTCGTTGCACTGATTTATTCCTTCTTTAGTGCAAGCTCCTATCAATTTACCATAAGTAAAAGTACCGTAGGGAATAGCTCTTGGCGGATTCCTTAGAGTTTTTCTACCTCTCTCGGCAAATAAAGGGGGCAAGCCGTCTATGAACTTAACTTTCTAATGTTCCAGACCATTTTCTGGTAATTCCATTACTCGACTCATATAAGTATCCTTATACCATCGAAATTCTCCCAAATGTATACATTGTAGTCCATTCAACAAACTTCGAACAGTTTCATACTGGTTGGTAAATCTACCATTGAAGTGTTCTAAAATAGTTAGAACTAGGGTATAAATAGCATCTTCTCTATTTCTAACTAGAGCCATGCCTAAGTTATCAACACCTTCGTTGTCTGCGACAACATTTACCATAGCTGCTTTTGCCTCAAGGCCCATATAATTGTCCTACCAACCTCGAAGTTGGCCAGTAAAACTTGCAATAATCATTTTGCAAATATTTCTATCTGTATTTTTATTATTTTTGTAGATAGCCGCATACATCAGCATACGATGAACAAGAATGGTTAACTGCCTATCGGTCAGTCCATCAAGATTTCATTCATAAATTTTAGAACTACTATAAGAGGTATTAGTCAGATTCCAGTCGCGTTTCTCTATTAATACATCTTAAGAAGTAGGTCGGGAGTAGTAGTAAGTTTGCATGTTGGGCTTATAAGCAAATTTTGTATTACCACTGTTCTTCTTGGGATAACCACGAAGTTTATTAAACTCTAAAGCAACATGCTCTTTATAATCAAAATCTTGTTCCATTTCATCAACAAAGTTTCGGACAGATCCAATCAAATTATTAATCTCATTGATGCTGACTGCCGCAACATCTTCTTCAACAATTATTTGAAAGGCAGTAAAAGTAATACCAGTATTATTTGGTAAAATAAACAATGCCTGAGGGGGATAAATAGCTTTGACAATATTACCTTATTCATCCTTATAAGATCGTTCAAGGACATTGATGAATAAAGGTAAATAGGTGGTTATAAACCAGGGTACAAAGAACATAATATGATTATGTAAAGCACAAGTTTCATAAAATTCTTGCAAAATATTATTTAGATCATCAGCACTGTAAGTGTCAAAAAACCAAATTTTAAACCGGTTCCATTTATCACTTGAATATTCATTTTGAATATATTTTCTTGCTAGTGAACCTGGACTAAAATTAATCTGGTGTGCATCCATCAAGTATCATTAGGTTTAAAATCCATTCCGGATGTAGAAGGAATATCTTTATTAGAAATATCAGATGATTTATCATTAGCTCGAACAATATTCAAACGAGGATCAATTTTTATCTTATTCTTATCAGAAATAACTGAAGATAAATTATGCAAAGAAGCATCACGATTTAGAGCAGGACCATATAACGGTTCAATTGGTGAAATATGTTGTATAACAATAGATCTTCTGTCAGAAAATAAATGTCTATTATAAGGAACACATTTTTCATCAAACTGAATGCAAATCTTACCGTCAGAATTTTGTGTAATATGAGAATATTCTGAATTAGTGACAGCATTAGTCATTTGTTCAGGCGGAATAAAAGAATCCAAAGTTCAAGTAGTAGGAAAATTAATTTCTTCCCATTTAATATGTCTTCTAGTAGTAACCTTAGATTTGGCGAAATTAGTTTCTACCAAAATAGTCTGATCAGATGTATTATATAACTTACATCTAGGATTCAAAGTAGCAATCAATTTGAAATAGATTCTATAAGATAAACATATCAATTCAGATCCAGGTGCATAATTATAACCATGCGTTTTAACATTCAAAGTTAAAGCATCTACGATATTAGAATCAGTCAAAGATAACTGCAAATTCGATCAAGTATTAAAATAGACTGGACCATAGGCCATTGTGGATTCAATTGAATCCATCAAAGATTGTCGGAAATTTAAATTTCTCGCATCATGGATTGAAGCTAAGAAAGTCTCAGGTAACCCTTTAAGAGTCAAAGGCTTAAAAGCGAGCTGAACCATGCCAATATGCAAGAACTTATATTGAGATTTATATAATTCAATATCGCGCTTATTTAACAATCGAATAGTCTATTTAGACGAGTTTAACGCCAAAGATTGTTCAGTTGTTTTAACCAACTATTTATGAGAGATTTTATCAAACCAACCATAGTCATAAATGGTTTTAATATCAATTTTTGAAATAGTCCATTTGTTTAACAATTCAAGGTTTTGAGGTATATCTACCTCTTCCAATCGAGTACTTTTAGTACTAGTATATCCTAGATCCATGATCAAGAGAATATATCTATGCCGAAATACTTCACATCAATCTCATATTTACCATGAAAGTTCCTAGGCTGTGACAACTACTACTACTACTACTGCTACTATTACTACTACTACTACTACTAAAACTGCTACTGCAACTGCTACTACTGCTACTGCTACTGCTACTACTACTGCTACTACTGCTACTGCTACTGCTACTGCTACTGCTACTGCTACTGCTATTACTACTACTGCTACTGCTACTACTACTACTACTGCTACTACTACTGCTACTACTACTGCTACGCAATTATCAGGGGCATGCTCTACCACTGAGCTAATAGCCCGTCATGCGAGCCTCCCACAGGGGGCCCGCTATGCCAAAAGCGAGAAAAACCTGTTCAAAACTACTACTACTACTACGCAATTATCAGGGGCGCACTCTACCACTGAGCTAATAGCCGTCATGCGAGCTACTACTACTACTACTACTACACAATTATCAGGGGGACGCTCTACCACTGAGCTAATAGCCCGTCATGCGAGCCTCCCACTGGGGGCCCGCTATGCCAAAAGCGACAGAAACCCGTTCTTTGAATCAAAGGTTGCATGAAATCGATTCTTTTTTGAATTTGGCACTATTTAAATAAAAAATAAAAACAACCTACAATAAGGTTTTACTACTACTACTACTGCTACTACTACTACTACTGCTACTACTACTAACATCAATCTCATATTTACCATTAAAGTTCCTAGGCTCTGATAACAACAACAACAAGTATCTCCTAGATCCATGATCAAAAGAATATATCTATGTCGAAATACCTCACATCAATCTCATATTTACCATGAAACTTCCTAGGCTCTGATAACAACAACAAAAAGTATCTCCTAGATCCATGATCAAGAGAATATATCTATGCCAAAATACTTCACATCAATCTCATTTTTACCATGAAAGTTCCTAGGCTCTAATAACAACAACAACAACAAGTATATCCTAGATCATTGATCAAGAGAATATATCTATGCCAAAATACTTCACATCAATCTCATATTTACCATGAAAGTTCCTAGGCTCTGATAACAACAACATCAATCTCATATTTACCATGAAATTTCCTAGGCTCTGATAACAACAACATCAATCTCATATTTACCATGAAAGTTCCTAGGCTCTGATAACAACAACAACAACAACAACAACAACAACAACAACAACTACTACTACTACTACTACTACTACTACTACTACTACTACTAACAACAACTAACAACAACAACAACTAACAATAACAACAATAACAATAACAATAACAATAATAATAATACCAAGTTTGCAAGATCAGTGAGCTGGCGGTAGTCCGACCAGTCAGAGATCTAGCAATTTAGCATCCTTAAACTAGCGGTAGTCCGCCTGGTTAAGATTTGAAATACACAAGAATTTTTATATAGCTTCTCGGACTGTATGGTGTTATTTTACCTGAGCAAAGGGTCTGTCAGGAATCTAATACATACTTCTTATTGAGCCCATGTGTCTAGCAGCTCTAACCGGGTATAAGACACCCTTTTTCAACTCCTTAATCGAGTTGTGAATCTATATAGGAGAGAAATTAGTTATTCCACATAGATATGAGATCTTTAGCTGGACACCGTCCTAGCTAGGAGAGACAGTGTAAAAGAAACACTAAAAATAAAATTACCTTATAAGGAGAGTCGTCACCAAAGTCCAAGATTTGAAGAACTGAACGGATTTTTATTTATGATCGGAAATCTGATAAGAGCTTAGAAAGAGAATTCTTTACAATGGATTTACAACTGACTAAGATGGAGAGCGTTTGTTTTATGGTATCAGAGCCTAGAACTTTCATGATATATATGAGATAGAGGTGAACTATTTGACATAAATATGATCTTTGTCTCATGGATCTGGGAGAAACAAGTACTAAATGTACCAGACTTGAAGAGGTTGATGTACCTCAAAACCTTGATTGGTTAAACAAGTGGACGATTCCTAAAGTCACGATAAAAAATATTTATGATTATGGTTGGTTTGATAAACTATCTTCTAAACAATTGATTAAAACTATTGAGCAATCTTTAGCTTTAAATTCCTTTGAACAGACTATTCGTTTGCTAAACGAGCGTGATGTTAATTTATATAAAAATCAGTATAATTATTTTCATATTGGTATGGTGCAAATTGCTTTTAAGCCTTTAACCCTTAAAGGGTTACCTGAAACTTTTTTAGCTGCTCTTCGTGATGCAAGAAATATAAATTTTCATCAGTCTCTTAAGGGTTCGATATAATCAACGGTGGCCTATGGTCCCGAATACTTTAATACTCAACCTAATTTGCAGTTGTTGCTTGCTGATGCTAATATACTTGATGCCATAAGATTAAATGTTAAAAGGCATGATTATAATTATGCGCCTGGTTCAGAACTCATCAGTTTATCTTATAGAATTTATTTCAAATTGTTATCTACTCTTAATCCTAGATGTAGATTATATGATATTTCCAATCAAACTATTTTGGTGGAAACCAATTTTGCAAGGTCCAAGGTCACCACCAGGAGACCTATTAAGTGGGAAGAAATAAATTTCCCAACTTCGTGGACTCTAAATTTGGTTATATCCCAAAATCAGTTAGCATATGCAGTTACTAATTCTAATTTCTCTCATATATCGCAAAATCCCAATGGAAGGATTTGTATTCAGTTTTCTGATAACAACTATGTGCCTCATAGGCAGTCCTTTACTAATAACAAGTTGATGTCTTCTGTGAATCACAGTTTTAATAGACATTCTTTGTCTAGTCGTAGACTTATGCCTGTTATTCATCATATTTCCCCCGTTGAACATATATATGGTCCAGCCCGAGATCGTGCTGCTTCTTTACATACTATCGCATCCGATAGAAATTTTGTGGTGGAGAAGGTAAAGATTGACCGTCGAACTAATATTGTTTAGGTGAATGATGATGTTTCAGATAAGGATATTCCTTCGGTCTCCGAGATGGAGTTTGATCCCAACGATTCTTAATGATTCCACACCAAATTGGTTTTAGCCCAAGTTCTCTGGCAAGAAAACATATTCAAAAAGATTTTTTTGATGAAAAATGGAATCGATTTAAAACTTGGTTTTTTTATTCTTATAGTAATGAAGATATTAATAGTATCTCTCAAGAGTTTTATGAAACTTGTGCTTTACATAATCAAATTATGTATGTCGTTCCTTGGTTTATAACCACTTATTTACCATTATATATCAAGGTTATTGAAAGGACTTATAAAGATGGTAGTGGCAATCTTACTAAAGCCATTCACCCTCCTCAGTCATCTTTTGTTTTGCCAAACAATACATGTATTACTTTCTCGGCATTTCAAAAATTTATTGAAGAAGATATTGCTTCTGTCAGTATTTCTAAAACTAATAAACTTATTACTCAAAATAATTATTTGAGTCTTTATGTTAATGTTTTGGGCGAGCATATTAGCTGTCTTGATAATAACTTGTTGATTTAACTATTTTAATAAACGATATAACGGTTGGTATAGCTAAGACAAATCTTGCTTCTACTTCTGAAAGAAAACCCGAGGTTGTTTTTACTCATGTTCAAAGACCTCTTGAAATTCAAGATTTCAAATTTGGTTATGTAAACAATTAGAAAAGCTTATTGATAAAAAGCTTTCTGGTTTAAAATTTAAGCCTATTGATTTATCACAAGATTTTTTTGATAAAATGGAAACTACTGGCGATTTTAAAAATCAGGTTTCTTCGGAGTTTAATAAACTCAGGGGGTATACCAAGAAAAATTGTAGTTGTTCTACCAAACCGAGCATGAACACTTATTACTATCCCCGTCCTACTCCTCAAGATGTTTTGATAGAGGAATGCGACTGGAATCAGACTAATTCGTATTATAGTGGTTCCGAGATTTATGAATGGAATCTTGATGGACTGACTGATAGACAATTGACTATTCTTGTTCATAGGATGCCCATGTATGCAACTATCTGTATGAGTGTTAAAAAAACAAATAGAACTATTTGCTAGATGATTGTTGCCGATTTTACAGGCTAGCTTTGAGGCTGGTAGGACAACAATCTCACCATGGAAGAGAAAGCTTCCATTATTAATGCGGTTGCTACAGATGACAGTGTTGATAATCTGGGTATTTCCCTTGTAAGAAACAGAGAAGATGTTGTTTATACCCTTGTTCTAACCATTTTAGAAATTCTAATGGAAGATTTACCAATCAGCATAAGACTGCTCGTACCCTCCTCAAGTGTCTAAGATATCAAGCCTTAGGACATTTCAAATGGTACAAAGACACCTTCCTTAGTAGGGTTATGGAATTACCCAAAAATAAAGTTGAGTATTGGAAACCTAAGTTTATAGATGGCCTTCCCCCTCTATTTATCAAAAGAGTTCGTAAAGTTCTAAGAGGCAGTTATGGTGAAATCCCTTATATGGATTATACCTATGGAAAGATTATAGGGACTTGCGCACAAGAAGGTTTGAACTTGTGCAACGAACTACATATGGCTAGACAACTTAAGATGGATAAGCTTAGGGAAAAATCTCAATTGGGAGATTTTTGTGCGCACTTCGGTTTACCTGATCCTTCTGCTAAAAGCAGCAATAAGGATAAGTATTACAAGTCCTCTAGAACCGAAGGTTCTAACTGAAAAAGGAGATCCAGATGAAGGCCTAAAGAAGAATACGAAGCTAGAAAGATCTCCCGTAAATCTAATAGATTTACCAAAGATAGATCAAGAAGAGACCTTTCTAAGGTAAAATGTTACAAGTGTGGACAACTTTGTCATATTTCTCCTAACTGCAAGTTGAATAAGTTGAAAACATTGGAACTGGATGGAGAAACCTATGAAAAGATTTATGGATTGTTATACACCTCAGGTTCAAACTACGTTTCCGATTCCGATATATGTTTTGATATTGAATCGTTTGATTTATCTGATAACGATAAAAATTGTGATTCCCCTTGTACTACTTGTCAAGGAAATACTTGCAACTGTAATGATGAAATTTATAAACTTCAATCACAATTTCAAGATTTTAATATGAACACAATCACTTCTGATAATGTGATTGAGCTTTTAAAAGAACTTACTGATAGCAAGCTTCGTGAGAAAATCATTAATTTAACTACTTCTAATTAATCTAGTTCAACTTCTTGTAAACATTTTGAAAATAAGAAGAGCGATTTAAATGATTTTGAATATTCTGCACCTTACTCTTTAAAAGAAGTTGATGATCGTCATTTAAAAAGAAATGCTTTTCCTGAAAAAGATTCCTCTTTCGATGATTTAAAAATTGAAGTTTAGAATTTAAAAAGAGAGATTAAATCTCTTAAACAAAATCAATTGATTTGTGATCATAGAATTACTCAGATTGAGATGCATAATTCTGAAGACAGGTTTTCCAAAAATAAATGAATTTCTGAAAATCAGGTTGAAAAAGAACCTATTAAACTTGACCCTAAGCAAGATATGTTTTTGGGAATGATGCAAATTATTACTGCTCATAAATGGTATGTTAAATGTACTATTTTGATTGATAACAATTTTTCGAATACTAACATTGCTATGATTGTTAGTGGTGCATATGTTAGTTGTATTCAGGAAGGCTTAGTACCTACGAAATATTTTTTAAAACTACTCATTTAGTCAAGTCTACATCACGACATGCTTTAGATATAAAGTATAAATTGCCTAATGCAAAAAATTGTCAGAATAAAATGTGCATTCCTCACTTCTTCTTAGTTAAAAATCAATTATATCCTCCAATCATACTTGGAACTCCATTTATAAATGCTATCTATCCTTTTACATGTGTCGATTCAAAAATATTTTCTGCCAGTTATAAAGATAATGAAATTACTTATTCTTATATTATAGATCCGGTAACCAGAGATATCAATGTTTTGATTAATATGAAGCAGAATCATATTGATTCTTTACAGCTAGAATTGTTCACCATGAATATTTTTGATTTTCTGAAATCTACTAAGATGAAGGAAAAAATTAAATTGATTTCCGAACAGATTGTCGTTGATATTTGTGCAGACCACCCCAGTGCTTTTTGGAATAGAAAGAAGCACATTGTAACTCTTCCGTATGAAGAAGGCTTTTTTGAGGATGATATCCCTACTAAATCTCGGCCCTGCCAAATGAACGCTGAGTTAGTAGAATTTTGCAAAAATGAGATTGATAATCTCTTACAAAAGGGTTTGATTAAACCTTTTAAGTCCCTTTGGTCTTGCACAACTTTTTATGTTAATAACGCTGCTGAAAGGGATCGCGGTGTCCCTAGACTAGTTATTAATTATAAACATTTAAGCAAATATTTGAAATGGATTAGGTATCCTATTCCAAACAAAAGAGATTTACTTTCCAGGCTATATGATGCCAATATATTTTCAAAATTTGATTTAAAATTAGGTTATTGGCAGATCCAAATATTTAAAGAGCTTGCTTATAGAACAACTTTTAATGTTCCATTCGGTCAATATGAATAGAATGTAATGCCTTTTGGTTTGAAAAATGCCCCATCTGAATTTCAGAAAATCATGAATGATATTTTTAATCCATATATAGATTTTATTATTGTCTATATTGATGATATTCTAGTGTTTTCTAAAACATTTGAAATGCATATCAAGCATCTTGATATTTTTAAGAAAATTGTGATACAAAATGGTTTGGTTATTTCAAAACCAAAAATGAGTTTATTCCAAAAGGATGTTCGATTTCTTGGACATCAAATTTTTCAAGGGAAAGTTACCCCAATTCAAAGAGCTATTGACTCTGCATCAAAGTTTCATGATGTTATTACCGATAGGACTCAATTGCAAAGATTTTTGGGAAGTTTAAATTACATATCCCCTTTCTATAAAAAATTTTCTCGAGATTTGGCCTCTTTATATGACAGGCTGAAGAAGAATTATAAATCTCCCTGGACTGACGGTCGTACCGCTTTGGTAAAGGATATATAGCTTCGAGTGCAATCTTTACCTTGCTTAGCCCTGGCCAACCCTACTTGGCAAATAATTATTGAGACAGTTGCGTCTAATGTTGGTTATGGTGGGATTTTAAAGAAAATTAATCACCATGATAGGAATGATTATCTCATTAGATTTCATTTTGGAAATTGGAATGAGGCCTAGAAGAAATATGCTACCGTGGCCCATGAGATGTTCACTATTGTCAAATGTGTTCTGAAGTTTCAGGATGATCTATACAATCAAAAGTTTTTGATAAAAATTGATGCTCAATCCGTCAAATTTATGTTTGACAAGGATTTCAAGCATGATGCTTCGAAATTAATATTTGCAAGGTGGCAAACGCAATTGGCCCCTTTTGATTTTGAAATTCAATATAAAAAAGGAGTTGATAACTCTTTACTGGATTTCTTATCCAGAGAATACCTCCAATAAAATGTTTTTCCAAACTTTTTTTGATGATGAAACTCTTGTTACTATCTTCAAGGTACTTAGATTACCTAGAGATCTGAAAGGTCTTATTCTTGACAAACTTATTGATAATAACTTGAATGAAGATTTCAAAGATTTTCTTATGCTTGTTTACCCAGAAGATTATTTGACCGATTATTTCTCTGAATGACAAAAGGTTGTTATATTTGCAGGATGGATCCGCCATGGATTCACATTAAAGGAAGAGGAAGGGGAAGGGGAAGATCAGCCCCAGGAAGATCATCCCAGGGACCTTCATACGGATCCCCGTCAAACTCACAATCTTATCAAGAATCGTCATACAGATCCTCATCAAATTCGCTGGTATAGCCCAAATGGGAAGAAGGACTTTGATTAGTACGAAGATTTCTTCTCCAGAAGAATCATTATCCAGCTCAAAGCAATCGGTTAATTTGGAAGATATTCCAAAAGACAGTCCGTTATACGGCCAGATGCAAGCATATTTGGCTGCTCAAAAGCAAAAGGAGACTTTTGCTTCTATCACCAAAGAGGATAATGATCATATCAAATCCTATGAAAATCTACAGAAAAAAGAAATGATATTTCTTTTAGAAAATACTCGTCTTCAAAGAAAATATGAACCATGGAAGATATTCCAGAGGTACTTGGTCAATGGATTATACTATCCGGGTGAGTCATACAAAACTCGGTCGTATTATGAAGAAATCTTGATAAGTTGAGAAAGTGCAGAAATTCAGCATTTCTCCGGTACGGGTTATAGCCCACATGAGAAAGTTTATAACTTCTCAAAAATCATTATCACACAGATCGTATCTATTGAAGACTGGGCTATATCTACCATGAAAGAAAGGCAGATAAGCCTCAACAATACCCGAATGAATTTCACATATTGGGATTATATCCAAGCATTTGATAAAGTGCTTTACTATAATAATGATAAACATAAACACACTTGGTTCATAAAAGTGTGCGCAAAGATTTTTGCGGAGCCAATCCCGATATGGTTCATAAATTGGTGGTCATAACACGGTCCCACTGTTCAAATTTTACCTGAACAATTCCTCAAATTATATAAGGAATGGACAAAAGTGTCGCTAGACTTGAACATATTATATC
Organism: Solanum acaule; assembly: GCA_036250505.1. NCBI lineage: Eukaryota > Viridiplantae > Streptophyta > Magnoliopsida > Solanales > Solanaceae > Solanum > Solanum acaule. The sequence continues at coordinate 55,334 of JAJOOR010002839.1, forward strand.
ATGCAGATCATATCTGCTGGTTGGAGAAAACAGACCATATCTATTTCTTTATTGAATTCTCAATTCCAGATCTGGTATCAGAGCCTAGGAGCCTTCATGGTAAATATGAGATTGATGTGAAATATACGATATAGATATGTTCTTTTCTTCATGGATCTTGGAGAAATGAGTACTAAAAGTACTAGATTGGAAGAGGTAGATATATCTCAAAACCTTGATTTGTTAAACAAATGGACTATTCCAAAAATTGATATTAAAACCATTTATGATTATGGTTGGTTTGATAAAATATCTCATAAATAGTTAGTAAAAACTACTGAGCAATCTTTGGCGTTAAATTCGTCTAAACAAACTATTTGTTTGTTAAATAAACGTGATATCGATTTATACAAAACTCAGTATAATTTCTTGCATATTGGCATGGTTCAAATTGCTTTTAAACCATTAACTCTTAAAAGGTTACCTGAGACATTTTTAGCTGCTCTTCGTGATGCTAGAAATTTAAATTTTAGACAATCTTTAATGGATTCGATTGAATCCACTGTAGCATATGGCCCGGTATATTTTAATACTCAGCCTAATTTGTAGTTATCTTTAACTGATGCTAATATTCTTGATGCTTTAACTTTGAATGTTAAAACGCATGGTTATAATTATGCACCTGGATCTGAATTGATTTGTTTATCTTATAGAATTTATTTCAAATTGCTTTCTACGTTAAACCCAAGATGTAAGTTATATGATACATCTTATCAAACTATTTTAGTAGAAACTAATTTTGCTAAATCTAAGGTCACTACTAGAAGACCTATAAAGTGGGAAGAAATTAATTTTCCAACTACTTGGACTTTGGATTCAGTAATTTCCTCTAGTCAGATGGTAGATGCTATCACCAATTCTGAGTATTCTCATATTACTCAAAATCTTGATGATAGGATTTGTATGCAGTTTAATGATATTCCTTATAGTAGACATTCATTTTCTAATAGAAGATTGCCTGCTATTCAGGATATTTCCCCTATTGATCCTGTGTATGGTCCGGCTCATAACCCTGCTACATCTTTGCATACCATTCCTTTAATTATATCTGCGGATCAAAGTAATAGGCTTGTTAATAAAATAAAAATTGATCCTCGTTTGAATATTGTTCAAGCTAATGATAATTCTTCTGATATTTCTGATAAGGATATTCCTTATGTATCCAAAATGGATTTTAATCCCAATAATACTTGATGATGGATGTACATTAAATAGATTTTAGCCCAGGTTCTCTGGCAAGAAAGTACATTCAGTATGAATTTTTGAGTGATAAATGGAACCAGTTTAAAACATGGTTTTTTGACACTTATAGTGCCGATGACTTGAATAATATTTCTCAAGAATTTTATGAAACTTGTGCTTTACATAATCAATTATGTATTTTGTACCATGGTTTATAAACACTTATTTACCTTTATTCATCAACGTTCTTGAACGATCTTATAAAGATGGATCTGGTAATATTATTAAGGTTGTTTATCCATCTCAGTCATCTTTTATTTTACCAAATAATACTGGTTTAACCTTTACTGCCTTTCAAAAATTTGTTGAAGATGATGTTGCGACAGTCTGCATCAATGAGATTAATAACTTGATTTCTCAAAATAATTATTTGGGACTTTATGTTAAAGTTTTGGGAGAACATATTGGTTCTCTTGATAAAAAATTAGATGAATTAACTGCTTTGATAATTCAAGTAAAAATTGATTTAAAGACTTTTAATAAAGCTTCTACTTCTAAAACTGATTTAGAAACTCATACTATTTCTACTCATGTGCAGAGCCCCCCTGAGATTCAGGATTTTAAATTTAAATCGATTTATGATTTCGAAGAACTTCTTGATAAAAAGTTTTCAGATTTTAGAGCAAATGCTAAGGATTTGTCAGACAATTTTGCAGATGAAATGGAGAAAACTTTTGCTTTTAAAAATCATGTTTCTTTGGAATTTAAAAACTTCGCGGTTATCCCAAGAAGAACACTACAAAGTTTGCGCATAAACCAAACATGTAGACTTATTATTATTCCAGACCAACTCCTTAAGATGTGCTTATAGAGGAACACTACTAGAATCAGACTAATACCTCTTATAATGGGTCTGAAATTTATGAATGGAATCTTGATGGTCTGACTGATAGACAGTTAACTATTCTTGTTCATAGAATGCTTATGTATGCTACTATCTCTAAAAGTGTTAAAAATACAGACAAAAATATTTGCAAAATGATTATTGCAGGTTTACTGGCCAACTCAGAGGTTGCTGGGATAATTATATGAGCATTGAGCAAAAAGCTGCTGTGATAAATGCTACTTCTGATAGTGAAGGTGTTGATAACTTGGGCATGACTCTAGTGAAAAATAGAGAGGACGTTATTTATACCTTGGTCTTAACCATTTTGGAACATTTCAATGGTACATTTACCAATCAGTATGAGACTGTTCGTACCCTATTAAATGGTCTACGCTGTAAAACCTTGGGAGAATTCATATGGTATAAAGATACTTATATGAGTACGGTGATGAAGTTACCCGAAAACAGTTATGAGCATTGCAAAGTGATGAGTCCACAAATTGGACTCATTTAGGGCTTTATTTTAATAGAAATAGTGTCCTCAAATGCTTATTTATTCTAAATATCTGATGAAAACACTTAAGTTTCAGGTATTTGAAGTTTTAGTAGAAGCATGGACACTTAGGCGCAAAAAGGAATAAAATGGCTGGAAAAAATGAAGAAGCTGAAGCCTGAGCATCGCCAAGCACGCTTGGCGATTCGCCGAAGGGACGCACTCCGCCCTTTGTTCTAGTACGCGAAGCCCTAAAGGAGAAGGATCAAAAAGGCGATGAAAGGAGCATTCAGTGTTTCGCCGAATAGTTCCGCGAAGCAGTACTATGTTGCCCAATTACACAGAGCACTACGATACTGAAGGCTAGTGCAAGAAGGCGATGAACTACACCAAACAGCGAATCGCCGAGTTAATCGACGATTCCGACTAAACTCACCAAGCGATCCGCCAACACTATTTTCTAAAGTTTATAAATACTAAACTCTTTATTAATTTTAGCAGATTTTTTTAGGGTCGAACCATTATTAGAATTTTCACAATAGAATAGTACTTTTTTCTCTAAGCTTGAGAGGGTTTTGGAGACTTGAAAGAGAAGAGGGTTTTCATCTTCAAGATTTAGAGTTGGGTCTCTTGGATTCTTCATTCTTGGCCTGTAACAAGACTTAAATCTTCATACTGGGGTGTGTTTAGCGAATATGGATTAAGATATTTGTTGGGTCTTGCTTGCTGATAGTTTATTTATAGTTTAATTGTGATTTCACCTTGTGGTTTTCATTTAATTTAATGGGTTTGTAGTTGCAAATACAAAACCACCCATGTGTTTTCGGCTTGCTCAAGAGAGAGGTCGGGAAACCAAGACCGCTAGACTGATGGCCTAAGGAATGAGTCGACATGAGGTTCAGCCCGAGAGGGTGAGCCCTAGTCCCATATCCTAACACTCAGCTCGAGAGAGTGAGTGGGGTAAGGCGTAGGCTGGCATTTATGCGGCAAGTGGGTGTCTGAGAGGAACCCATTTAAAACGGGGTAAGTTGTTTGAGAGAGAACTTATTTCCACATAAAGCTTAGCCTAGTCACTATTACTCTATAAATTTTCTATTGAAAGCATGTACCCAATAACTTAGATTAACCCGTATTCCGGTCACATCCCAAGAATCCCCCTCTCATTGCTTAGATATCTTGTTGATTTTGCCGATTTTAGCTTGCTTGTGATGAAATCCCCATTTGTTAATTGACACTTTTTTGTCACCCTCTTAATTTACTATGTTTTTACTCATTAATGTCTTTAGCTATGACTAATTAGAACTAAATTTTATTTATCTATTAATTCTCAAAACCACTCCCTTGGGACACGAGTCCAACCCTTGGTTGGGTTACTATATTATCAACTATCGTAGACACTCGTACTGTAGGTTAGTGTTGTTGGTCACGATAATCATCAAAATAGCGCCGCTGCCGGGGAGTGGTGTTATTTGGGAATTCTTAGTTATGTAGAATTTTTTATTCTTTCTAGTTTTAGTTTTTACTAATCTAAATTGTAGTTTTGTTTTGCTAGTTTGAATATCAAAGCAGGGAACTAAGGATGGAAAATCATTATGGATATGACACGGATCATCCCCTTTTGAAACTATTGAACTTCAAGGACAACCTTCTGACCTTTAAACATGTAGGGGATGAGATGATTCAAGAAATGTGGCTGAAGTTTCAAGCGGTGCTGCAACCATGCCCATCTCATGGGATGATGGACAAGGGGCTACTGGAGTGCTTCTGTAGGGGTCTATGACCTAAGAACGAGGTATAGCCGATCAACTTTGCGAGGGCGGTATGCTACACCTGCCCTATGAAGTTGTAGCAAAACTCCTTGATGGCATAGTAGAAGCCAACAAAGAAGCAGGAGTGGGACACACTAGTTACCCAGTTGGATGTTCTATCCACCCGAGTCACGAAATTGGAGGAACAAGCAATGGGGAAAGAAAAGCATTTCTCCCTCCGAGAGTGCAAACATGGGAAGAAGCAGAGAGGTGTGGAAGATGATGAAGCACTCTCACTCATTAAAAAAAATTGAGGCACATGAGAGGATGTTGAATGAGATGAAGGAGAACATCGAAATGCTAAACGAAGCGTCAACCTCTCACTACATGACTATTCAGATGCAGGATGCTCAAATTGGCCATTTGATATGAGGTCATTACGCACTATTCACCAAGGACTCACCTAATTACAACATGGGTGACTCCGAAAATGAAGAATAGCTGCTGACTTGCGTCGTGCCACGACGTTAACTAAGGCGTTGTTTGGGAGGCAACCCAAAACCCCTTAATGATATGTTGTTGGTATAGGTTGAAGTGTGAGAAGTGCTCCAAAAGTACAGGGTGACAAGCAACAGATCAAATTGGCGAGTCACCGAAGAGGTCAGCGAACTCTATCTTATCCACTGTTTGACTCCAAACATCCCCAAAATTGGAGCCTGTAAAACTCGGTGAGCTTGAGAAATCATTGGCGCATCGCCAACTCAATTGGTGATCTTGACGGAGACCGTCGTTTGAACACCCAGGTTTATTGGAAAGATTTGTAACACTCGGCGAAACAGGTGATTGGTCGGTGACATGCCAATTGATTCGGCGAATCAGACTAAAATTGTCGGGTACGTAGTAATTGGAAAGCGTTTGAGTAAAGGTGAAGCAGGGTAGCTGTGAAGCATTCGAGAAAGTGGGTTGAAAATAGGCGTGTTGGGTTGCTTAGCGATGCTGTGTAGAGTTCGATGAATCACTCAATGACTTTCTTAACATCCCCACTTCGCCTTCCTTTTAATGCTAAAATTGTGGAATGTCTACACCCAAAGTCGCAGGAGAACCATGCCGCCCTAACAGATGGAACAACGGCATAGACAAGATCATTTCTTTACATCCTTATTTGTCTTATTTATTTTTATTTTTGGGTACTTTTAATCGCAATTGAGGACAAATGTTTTTATTTGCGGTGGGGTGAGGCCCACACCTTTTGTGTTGATAGTTACGTTTTGGGTATATATTTGAGCTGTCTGTTTATAAATTGTGTTTACATTGCTTTTTGTGGATGTTTGAGCTTGTGGCTCCTTCTATTTTGATCCTTCCGAAATATTTTGAATTTTGTTGCACATTTGCCAACCCTCGTGGGTTGAATGTGGTTGTGCTTTTGCAAAAAAATTGAGTCTCGGTTCCAATCAATACCGATGACTTGAATAGTCCTCTCAATCGAAAGAACATGAATGCACAACTAAGATGAGGCCAAATGAAGTTCCATAGACAATAACTGAACTCTTTGCATCTCGTTATGACTAGCCTAGTATCAAATTGATATTCTTGTGATGATCATTGGACACTAGCAAAAGTGTGGAGTCTTGTTTAACTTATAGTGTCAATGCCTAGTGTGATGAGCTTACCTGTGCACTATGCATGATAGATCCTAGAATTTGCCCTGTTTGTCCGGTCAACTAAGTGATGCTATCTCTTGATATCATCTTAGGCAACTTCTACGAGTGTTAGCCAATTTGACATATACCTTTTTTGTGACCTACCTTGTGAGTGTGTGATTCTCTCTTGAACACCCCTTGAGCCTTACCTTTCTTTGGAAGAAACTTGATGAAAACTAGACCTTTCTTAATCCATCACCCATAATCCTCATGAAGTTGTGATTAGTTTGAATAGCCAACTTAGGCCAAAAGCCTAAGTTGGGGGTGTGATGAAAAGAAAAGAGAAAGTCAAGAAGTGCAAGAAAGTCCCTCCTACCCATGGTTTTGAGGAAAATGGAACCCCTCCATATAAAAAAAGAGAAAAAAAAGAAAGAAAGAATGAAAAAGAAAGTTGTGGAATAAAGTACAAAAGAGATGGGGTTTCAAAACAATCCATGGAAAGTGAATAATAGGATGACTTATGAGCACTAATGAAAATGATGAAGGAAAAGGAAAGGAAGTGTTGTGAGCACCACATTTCATGAGGATGAAAGTCAATGCGCCTAAAATCATACATTTGCACTCAGCCCCATTACAAGCCTTAAAAAGACCTTTTTGATCTTTAGTGAGCTGAAACAAATGTTGTTTGGAAAATACGGGCAAACCTATGGGTGAAAGAATGCATTGTGCTCTTCCTTGTGAGAGTGAGCGTTGTATCGGATTCCAAAGCTTTAAACTGTGAAACCGTTATGTGAATATGGAATCATTCTTTGTGTGAGGGCACTTGAACATTATAGTTGAGATTGAACTTGCATTTGAAACAAGTATTGTGAGCATGAGATTCATTGATATTGGTGAGTCACAACTTGAATCTTTGAGTGCACAGTTGATCTTTGCATGAGTAATTTGAGTCTTGTTGTGTATGTTCATAATTTAGTCTTGTGTAGCACTATTTGAGACACTTTTTTGAACAACTGAACTTGACTTTACTTGAGGACAAGCAAAAGTTTAAGTTGGGGGTGTTGATGAGTCCACAAATTGTAATCATTTAGGGCTTTATTTTAATAGAAATAGTGTCCTCAAATGCTTATTTATACTAAATATCTGATGAAAACACTTAAGTTTCAGGTATTTGAAGTTTTAGTAAAAGCATGGATACTTAGGCGCAAAAAGGAACAAAACGGCTGAAAAGAACGAAGAAGCTGAAGCCTGAGCAACGCCAAGCACGCTTGGCGATTCGCCGAAGGGAAGCACTCCGCCCTTTGTTCCAGTACGCGAAGCCCTGATGGAGCAGGATCAAAAAAGTGAATTTGCAAGATGATTGTTGCCGATTTTACAGGCCAGCTCCGAGGCTAGTGGGATAACTATCTGAATATGGAAGAGAAAACTTCCATTATTAATGCGGTTCCTACCAATGATGGTGTTGATAATTTGGGTATGGCTCTAGACAGAAACAGAGAAGATGTTGTTTTTACCCTTGTTCTAACCATTTTAGAACATTTTAATGGTACATTTACCATTCAGCATGAGACTGTTCTTACCCTCCTTAACGATCTAAGATGTCAGACCTTAGGACATTTTAGATGGTACAAAGAAACCTTCCTTAGTAGGGTTTAAAGATAAAGTTGAGTATTGGAAAGCTAAGTTTAAAGATGGCCTTCCCTCTCTATTTGCCAAAAGAGTTCGTAAAGTTCTAAGAGGTAGTTATGGTGAAATCCCTTATAAGGATTATACCTATGGAAATATTATAGGGACTTGCACACAAGAAGGTTTGAACTTGTGCAATGAACTACATATGGCTAGACAACTTAAGATGGATAAGCTTAGGGAAAAATCTCAATTGGGAGATTTCTGTGCGTAGTTCGGTTTACCCGATCCTTCTGCTAAAACTAGTAATAAGAACAGGTATTACAAGTTGTCTAGAACCGAAGGTTCTCACAGGAAAAGGAGATCTAGACGAAGGTCCAAAGAAGAACGCGAAGCTAGAAAGAGCACTCGCAAATCTCATAGATTTACCAAAGATAGATCAGGAAGTGACCTATCTAAGGTGAAATGTTACAAGTGTGGACAACTTGGTCATATTGCTCCCAACTGCAAGTTGAATAAGTTGAAAACTTTAGAACTTGATGGAGAAACCTATGAACAGGTTTATGGATTATTATACACCTCAGGTTCGGACTACAATTACGAATCTGATTCAAGTTTTGATATTGAATTGCTTGATTTATCTGATAACAATAAAAATTGTGATAACCCTCGCACTACTTGTCAAGGTAATACTTGCAACTGTGAAGATGATGAAATTTATAAACTTCAGTCGTAATTTCAAGATTTTAATATGAACACAATCACTTCTGATAATGTGATTGAGCTTTTAAAAGAAGTTACTGATAGCAAGCTTCGTGAAAAAATCATTAATTTAACTACTTTTGACGAAGCTAGTTCAAGTTCTTCTAAACTTTTTGAAAATAAGAAGAATGAGTTAAATGATTTTGAATATTCTGCTCCTTACTCTTTAAAAGAAGTTGATGATCGTCTTATTAAAAGAAATGCTTTTCCTGAAAAAGGATTCTACCTTCGATCATTTAAAAATTGAAATTGAGAATTTAAAAAGAGAGATTAAATCTCTTAAGCAAAATCAATTGATTTGTGATCATAGGAATACTTATATTGAGATGCATAATTCTGAAAACATGATTTCAAAAAATAAAGGAATATCTGAAAATCATGTTGAAAAAGAACCTATTAATCTTGACCCTAGGCAAGATATGTTTTTGGGAATGATGCAAATTACTACTGCTGATAAATGGTATGTTAAATGTACTGTTTCGATTGATAACAATTTTTCGATTACTAACATTGCTATGATTGATAGTGGTACAGATGTTAGCTGTATTCATGAAAGCTTAGTGTCTACGAAATATTTTCAAAAACCTACTCATTTGGTCAAGTCTGCATCAGGACATGCTTTAGATATAAAGTATAAATTGCCTAATGCAAAAATTTGCTTGAATAAAGTCTGCATTCCTCATTTGTTCTTTCTAATTAAAAATCAATTATATCCTCCAATCATACTTGAAACCCCGTTTATAAACGCTATTTATCCTTTTATAGGTATTGACTCAAAAGGATTTTCTGCCACTTACAAAGATAATGAAATTACTTATTCTTTTGTTACAGATCCGGTAACCAGAGATATCAATGCTTTAATTGATATGAAGCAGAATCATATGGATTTTTTACAACTAGAAATTTTCAGCATGAATATTTTTTAATCTATAAAATCTGCTAAAGTAAAGGAGAAAATTAAATTGATCTACGAACAAATTGCCGTTGATATTTGTGCTGATCACCCCAGTGCTTTTTGGAACAGAAAGAAGCACATTGTAACTCTTCCGTATGAAGAAGGCTTTTCTGAGGATGATATCCCTACTAAATCTCGGCCCTGCCAAATGAACGCTGAGTTAGTAGAATTTTGCAAAAATAAGATTGATAATCTCTTACAGAAAGGTTTGATTAAACCTTCTAAATCTCCTTGGGCCTACACAACTTTTTATGTTAATAACACTGCTGAAATGGAACGCGGTGTCCCTAGACTGGTTATTAATTATTAACCTTTAAACACGTATTTAAAATGGATTAGGTATCCTATTTCAAACAAAAGAGATTTACTTTCCAGATTATATGATGCCAATATATTTTCAAAATTTGATTTTAAATCAGCTTATTGGCAGATCTAAATATTTAAAGAGCATGCTTATAGAACAACTTTTAATGTTCCATTTGGTCAATATGAATGGAATGTAATGTTTTTTGGTTTGAAAAATGCCGCATCTGAATTTCAGAAAATCATGAATGATATTTTTAATCCATATATGGATTTTATTATTGTTTACATTAATGATAATCTAGTGTTTTCTAAAACAATTGAAATGCATATCAAGCATCTTGACATTTTTAAGAAAATTGTGATACACAATAGTTTGCTTATCTCAAAACAAAAAATGAGTTTATTTCAAACAGATGTTCGATTTCTAATGGACTCTTGAAGTAGGTTTCACGGAGGATAATATTCCTTGCCTATACATGACCTATTACAATAACTTTTGGGACCAATTAATGAAACAAGATCCCAAAACCAAACAACTAATTGGTCAAGAGCTTTTAGATATCATCAGCGGAAGAGTCAAATAATATAATAAAATTCCTCAAAAAGGAATCATTGATGATAACTCAGTAAGACATATTGCCAGACGAATCTCCTTTCAAGATGGAGATAAAGAAAGCATGATTAATGCTTATCTAGAAGAAGTAAAATGAAATTTACTGCAGACCATAACCCAAATCAATAAATCAAACACTTCAATGCAGAGTGAAACATGTAACGATGATATAGCAGAAAAGTCGTAGCAGGCTAAAACAGACAATATATTGTGTACCGCCAAACTACAAGATGCAGAAGAATTCTTACAACAAATGCAGGCCATGGATAAGAGACATGGCGAAGAAAAGACATAAAAGAGATAGCACCGTAAAAGCAGCTTGAGCCCACTCAACAAAAGATACATTGTTGCCCTGAGCCCACTCAATAGTAGAAACACTGTTAATGAACAGTAGATACACTCTTTAGGGACCCTGTTAGTGGGACCCTTTTATTGTACATAGATTCCTTCTGTTTTTCTTTTTGTCTATAAAAGCCTTAGTTTTGCTTAGAAGAAAAACATCAGAAAAATAAACCCTCTCTAGTTTTTTTCATAGTTGTAAATCCCTTGTAAAGATATCCCTTTGTAAGCTCTGTTCCGATTTCTGTTTATAAATAAAAATTTGATCAGTTCTTCATATCTTGGACTATTGGTGATGTAAGGTAATTTTATTTTTAGTCATTCTTTAGCTCTATCTCTCCTAGCTAGGACGATGTCCAACTAAAGATCTCATATATATGTTGAATAACTAACTTCTCTCCTATATAAACCATGAACGATCTAAGCTTTATCAAAAGATAAAGGAATTTTTTTATGGTTTCTCGACTTGGTTCTAAGATCGAGGTACAGTCAAATCTAGTACTACTCTTATTGGCTTTGCCTTAGTGGCTCAGTCTGGCCAGTCGTGGTTCAAAGCCCGATTAACGATTTGAAAAAGGGCGCCTTATACCCGGTTAGAACTGCCAGACACATGGTCTCAATAAGAAGTATGTATTAGATTCCTGACAGACCCTTTGCTCAGGTAAAATTAACATTATGCAGTTCGAGAAGTTATATAAAAATTCTTGTGTATTTCAATTCTTAACCAGGAGGACCACCGCTAGTTTAAGGATGCTAAATTGCTAGATCTCTAACTGGGGGGACTACCGCCAGGTCACTGATCTAGCAATTTAGCATCCTTAAGCTAGCGGTAGTCCACCTGGTTTGGAATAGGATACCAAATCCTCCCATCGAGATTTTGCGATATATGAGAGAAATCAGTATTTAAAATGAATTAGGTATCCTGTATATTCCAAACAAAAGAGATTTACTTTCCAGATTATATGAGGCCAATATATTTTCAAAATTTGATCTAAAATCAGGTTATTGGCAGATCCAAATATTTAAAGAGCATTCTTATAGAACGGCTTTTAATGTTCCATTTGGTCAATATGAATGGAATGTAATGCCTTTTGTTTTGAAAAATTCCCCATCTGAATTTCAGAAAATCATGGAAACCAATTTTGCAAGGTCCAAGGTCACCACCAGAAGACCTATTAAGTGGGAAGAAATAGATTTCCCAACTTCATGGACTTAAAATTTGGTTATATCCCCAAATCAGTTAACAGATGCGGTTGCTAATTCTGATTTCTCTCATATATCACAAAATCCCGATGGGAGGATTTGTATTCAGTTTTCTGATAATAGCTATGTGCCTCATAGACAGTCCTTTTCTAATAACAGGTTGATGTCTTCTGTGAATCATAGTTTTAATAGACAGTCTTATCTCTTATTGATGCTAATATACTTGATGCCTTAACATTAAATGTTAAAACGAATGGTTATAATTATACGCCTGGTTGAGAACTTATCAGTTTATCTTATTGAAATTTAATAATAATAATAATAGTAATAATAATAATAGTAATAGTAATAGTAATAGTACTAATTATAATAGTAGTAATAATAGTAGTAATAATAATAGTAGTAATAATAATAGTAATAATAATAATAATAATAATAATAATAATAATAATAATAATAATAATAATAATACTAGTAG
>JAJOOR010002840.1:0-62401 GCA_036250505.1 Solanum acaule
AAGCATGAGTTAACAATCACCAACTCAAAGGCTTTAGCGAAATCCAGAAGCGAAGTTCCACCTCCATTTCTCTCCCCAAAACCAAAGCCTCCATGAACCTCAGCAAAGCCACTAGAAGTTGCCCCGATATGGCCATTAAAATCTCCACCAATGACTATTCTCTCGGTGCTCGGTATACCTCTAACTACCTCATCCAACTCCTCATAAAAGAGCTTTTTGGCCTCCTCGTCCAAGCCCACTTGAGGTGCATAAGCACTAATAACACTTAATGATATTTCATGTTGTCTTGTCCTATAAATTCTGTTGTGCCAATCTCCTTTACTCTCCCTTCTGGAACTTATATCCTTTTCTTCATTTGTTTGTTTCCTGGACAAAATGATTTGTGATGGTTGATATGGTGGTTTGAGGAATCTTGCTCCTCTTGAGATATTTTCTCAACGAATGAACATTATACCCTTCAAGAAGCTGCACCAAAGCCAAAATCTTCCCTAATAAGACTTTTATATGTTTTATCGCCCCGAAGAATGATGTGACAGGAAGGGTTAGGGTCACTATGTTCATAGATGCTCTTATGTTTTTAAAATTTCTGTCCGAAGATGACACTGAGAGGATTCACATTAATGGCAGTTAGTGGTTTGTGGATGCCTTTTTTGTTGCTCGAAGGTGGTCCGTGGTCGTTTAGGATAAAGTTGTTCATATTAGGAGAAGGAACAAAAGATTGTAGGTTTTCCAGTATGGTAGGACTGTCCCTGCACCTACAGTATATGGACCTCTTCATGCAAGTTTGTGACAGTTCTGGAGGCTTTACTGGATCAGGATACTTGAAAAACTTCCAGAGAGGAAGTAGGATGTTTCTGGTGTAGTGCTTCTATAGGTTACTAAGAAGAGATGTCACAATGTTCTGCATCTATCAGTTTGACTTCCCAAAGCTTAGATAAAGCTATGTAATTTCAGCTGGTTGGCAACAAGGAGGGCATAGCTGAAATTTGAGAGGATAAAATAAAGTAGTTGTCATGTGCAAAGTTTAGGAGAAAATATGAATCGCCTACTATTGCATTGTCTGGTGGCAAGGCAATTGCCTATTTGCCATAAGAAGTGAGCATTTTCTTAAGCATTGAACCATAGGGGATTATGACCAGGGTCAGTGTAATGTCCCTGATGGAGGGCGAGACAGGAAAAAGGTTCAACGGGCTTCAAGGCTGGGAAGTTTTTGAAGAAGGGTGCATATAACGCCTTAGGAAAATCCCACATTGTAAAGGGAGAGAAAAGTAGCATGCCTTAACATGATTTAAATGGTATGTACGCTTTTGAGCTCGATGATGGAGTAGCAAGGGACAAATAGGTGAGGTCTATTGGGCCAAAGCAGACAATATGTGCCATGGGCTTGGGTTATGACAAAAAATTGTATCAGAGTTGGACCTCCCGCAATATGATAGTCGGGCAAACCTCAGCGAGGAGGCTGAGTCCCCAAGGGATGTGTATGTGGCATCCTTGACGAAGGGTGGGTCAAGGACAAGATTTGTCATGCTTATAGGTTGACAAGCTGCATATACACTTTAGGCAAATCCAACATTAGAAAGGGAGAGAAAAATGATGTGCCTTATTAGACTTGACACCAGTTTACATGGTGCTCGTGGTTTTTATCTTGATAATGACGTAGCCCAAGGTATAATCCATGAGGTCTATAGGTCAAAGCTAACTATTTGTACCATGGGCTTGGAATGTGAGTTCAACTACCAAATTGTGATATGTGATGCTTTTTGACATGATTGAATTCCCCCCCAAATAAGCGAACATAAGTTTGATGTCGGTTTGTAGAGTATCAACAACTACAAAACACCAGCTGATGTGCATTCTCATTAACAAAGCTGTTATGGTAGAATCCCATGCCGCGACCCACACAAAAGTTGTCCTAATTTCTTCGGGAGGGAACTATCTCCTCCGTTTTGCGGAATCCCATGTAAATGTCTTACAAAAATATATCTTCTTAGGTTGCCCTTTGTTGTGATGTAAAATCCTAGTTCATAGGATTTACATAGTTTAGGTCATTCTTAGAGCATAATAGAAACATGCCGAACACTTGATAACTAGCAAAGATTTAATAAAACACATGCATGAATAGCTTCCGTTATATGATTGTCATAAGTAGTTGCATAATTACCTGCTGAAGCACCTGCTCTGCTGCAGCACTGGAAGTTGCATAATCTTGTCATCATTTAATCCCTGTATGATATTTCCCACATTATAATCCCTGTATAACTTGCTCACGGGCCAAACGATCCTAAAGGGATCCTTGGTGGCTTGTTAGTATTCGAGGGGTTTATAAATTACGGGACTCATATGTTTTCCTTTTAATTTCTACTTCTGCTAGTAGTTTATGATTTTTATTTGAGATATGCTTAGTTAGTACCTTTTTCTCTGCAAGAATATTTTAAATGAACAAAGTGGACCATTGATCTTTTGTCCCCAAGTTCATCTCCATCCATCATTTGGAGGTTCTCTCAGAAGTAACAAAAAATAGTCCAAACATAGAGGGGAACTGAGAAATGCTGGATAAAAAGATAAAGGACATCTGGACTCCGGTAGCATTTTCTCCAAAAATTTTAGTCCAACAAAACTATAGAAGATGCAAAAAAGGGATAGAAATAATTAATTCCATGGGGTGATTATATGGTGAGTCAAACCTAAGCATCTGTATTGTCCCTATTATGTGGGAGAGTTAGAAAAAAGGAAGGTGGGTATCATTGGTGTGGGGGTGGGAGGGAGGTGGGGGGTAGGGTAGGGGATTAGATATCACATATACTTTTTCATATACATGGCACAGGATAAATGTCGCAGAAGTATAGATTTTAAGATAGATGTGCAGTCATACAAGATATGATAAGATTAGAGATAGTCAATTTTGATAATGGGTGCAAGTAGATCACATAAATAAAACAACAGAGTTGTTTAGATGGTGTATGATCGTGTCTGATGTAGGCCTCCAGATGAAGCAACGATGATTTGATTTGATGATGCAAAGTGTTAGAGTGGACGAGGCAAGTCTAAAGTCACATATAGAGAAGCCACAAAGCACGTAATCTCTTGGAAGTTTTACGACACAATAGAAGTGAGGGATCTATATAGGCGATCCCAATGTATTATGCTTAAGGTTTAGTTGTTATATTTCTAACTTGCATAAGGTTTAGTTGTTAGGTGTAGATTTAGAGAACTTCTTGTTTTAAAGAACTTCTAATTTTGCTTACAACAAACTTCTTGTAGTGGAGTGAAATAGACTTGATTAGAGAGGACTGGATGGTGTTGTGAAATCTGAATCAGACTGGATGAGTTGTTGGGACCCTAGGGTGCAGGATGGAGGTTTTAACTTATCTAATCAGTATGCAAGGTGTGGAAAAAATCAGTATGGAAAGGGCCAAACATGTCATTAGGCAAGTTATTCCCAACAGATGCATGTCAAACCACAATATAGGTACGCCAATATAGATTGTTTGGAGGATAGCTCATATGGTGCGAGGCTGTGTGCCCCGCGGTGAAGAATCGATTCCCACTTATGTAATATCTTCCTCTATTGTAATAAATTTTAAAAAGAGATTCTTTTTTTTTTTGAGAAAGAATTTTATAAAGAGATTCTACCAAACAAAACCAGACTGTGGATGAGTTTTTTACACTCCGGTCGGATATTGGTGTATCAAAATGCCCCTTAAACTGTTTGTTTTTGATATTGAGTTAGTATTAGTAGATGAAAATGTCTCGATAATAAGATCCAGTTGAGGCGTGGAAGATATTTATCGTGCAAAATATTTGCATGTCTATCCCAAAGTATTTAGTTTTAGGAGTCCGAACCTTCAGGTGCTTGGACAGCTTAGAATAAGCATTGCTGGGGTTTTCACCTTTGCATTCCTTGTAATAAAGGCATGAAGCAATGCAACAGCTTCCCCAACAAGAGAATATGGGAGCTACCTCAAAATTACAGGAGAAAAAGAGAAACAAAAGGAGCAAGAGACAGAAAAAGGGGATTAAGTATCACAGCATCATTGGTCTGTTTCTTGTTAATCTGGGTGCAGTAGCATTAGTCTATTTCTGTATATCTTGGCAAGAGACACCCGATTCCTTTATGTCCATCACGGCACTCAAGGACCAAAGATGGTGCATAATTTTTCAAAGGCACCCAAGGATCAAAGATAGTGCATAATATTTCAAAATAATTGATAGTTATTGCAATGGGAATTGTGTTTGTTATTCTTTGTGATCAACATATGCTTACCATTTGATGATATTCAACTTTAGTACTCACATCCTCTGAAAAAAAGAAAAAAGAAACTAACTTTGAGGTATTGGTTTGACAATGTACAGGGGCACTTTTATTTTTCGCTCTGCTAGGCCTATCTGGTTGCTTCATCACCTGTTATGATCGAAGAGTGCGCAATGATTTGGCTCAACCCTGCCGCGAACTATGCATTTGCTGTTGTCATCCTGGGTAAAGAATCTTGACTCGACGTTAGTAATAAGCTTAATACTGCACTCTTCTTCCTTGTTGCTCTCATCATCAATCCAAGGAACAAGTAAATGAAGGTTAACCAATGCAAGAACATTTTTTCTGTTACATCACTTTTGCACTCTTGATAGACTGCAACATAGCAATTAAGAATTGTCAATGAAGCTGTGTTTGTTTAGTTTTCTGGATAATTATTATTAAGTCTTGGTCTCTCCTCTGTCCTCTTTAGGACAAAATATTTGTGTTGTCATTCTGAAAATCTGCTGCTTTGTTTGGATGTGTCCATCATCTATTGTTATACATGCTAAAGCTATTTTTGATGGATTACCTGTTATCATTTATTAATTTTTGTAATAATATTTTATCCGGTTTCTACTGCTTTAGCATCTTGTACAACAGAAGTGCGAGAAATGGTGCTCTCTGATCTCTTTCTTGTGATGCTACTTCTTGAGGAATGATTTATAGTTTTCTTTTTCTGATGGCTGGTGCATCATCGTTATCTTATGATGCCCTTGCAGAATGTGTGCAGACTGTCATTTGCCTGGTACACTTTGTATGTGGACTGATTGCACAACATGCTTTGAAAGTTGTGCTGGTGCGGCCAGTGAATGTGGAGGTTGCTTAGGAGGTGCCGGTGAAGCTGGGTTGCCACTAGTACTTATAATTGCTTTAATTGTGCTAGGACTATTTACTGTCATCGGCATATTTTATAGTGTTTTGGTTGCTACAATGGTTGGGCAGAGAATATGGCAGAGGCATTACCATATACTTGCAAAAAGAATGCTGACAAAGGTGCGGTTAACCCTATTCTATTGTTTGTGCTTTCTTGCCATTCCTTCCCAATCATTGTCTTGATCCCTTTCGCCGAGAGGCGGTTCATTAAAATGTTATATACAATAAATCCTCGAGTACGCGATACCACTCTCATAATTTGAGGCATGATGACTGCTACAATTCTTAAGATATGTTTGTTATTCTTTTGAAGGAATATGTAGTGGAGGATGTCGATGGTGAGGTCAACGGAAATGATTGGTCTCCGCCAGTTCTGCCACCAGAGCATGTTCAGCAGCTGAAATCACTTGGACTTATGTAAAAAATTGAGGATTTTGACATAAATGAAACTCCATACAACTGGGGCTCTCATCATGAGATTTAGTAGTATAAGCAGTTAGACCTGCAAGGCATAGTAAGGTCTGTGTACATCGTACCCTCTCCAGACCCCCTTTGTGGGATTACATAGGGTATGCTATTGTTGTAGTTAAACTTGCAAGAGAGAAAATCCCTTTCAACCCAATATTGTTCATATTTTGAGGATGATCACATGTAATTGTTAACAAAATAGACCCTTAACAATCCAAATGAATTAACAGTTGCAATCTGGTTTAGCCCTTCTAGTTCTAGTAGTTCTCTATTGTTATATTTGTTTGCTGTTTCAAGTATATTGGCTAATTGACTTGTTTATCAGATCTTCAGCTTTGTGAAGGAGAACATGTGGAATTGTTTTCCTTTGCTTTTTAAGAAGAAAAATTGAATATTTGCTTGTCAACAAGAAGCTAAAATTGTAGTTTGGGGGTATTATAATGAATTGTATGGTCGACTCTGTTGTTAGCTCTGCATCAATCTCAATAGAAGTGGGGGTATCTACCTACGTGTATAACACGTCGCACAATACACATAGGATGTGAATTATCACATATATAGAACGACACATAGGATGCATGTGTCTACTTGTTCAACTTTATACAAATTTAAGTGACTACTTGTGCACTCCTACGAGTGTATCGAACGTGATCCAAAAAAAAAAAAAAACTTGTCTAAGACTCACGTTACACTAGTTGGAACGTTTATTTGGTTGCATCACGTGGTTGGTGAGGGTGATGCGTGATCCTTTACCTCACATACACTTTAACAAATTCTATTCTCTACCTTCTATTCTAAACTAATTGAAATTCAATGTTTCATAATTCATACAATAAATAAATATTTCCTCGGTCTTTAATTATTTGTCAAATTTTTCTTTTTTACTTGTCACTTGAAGGCGTACTTGCATCAACTTCTAATTTACTACTCTCTTATCAGAGAAAAGGCAACGTCGTACTCATCTTCCTTTGCTTTTTTTCTATACATAACGCCCAATACATGTGTTACTAATATATATTTAATTCCAACGAATAATCAAACAAGTTATTCACTAATTAAATCATGCATCTTTTTTCTCTTTCACAAATTTATCACAACTATTACCGTTTCATTTATTAAATTTGCATTTTTTTTTTATATTAGACGATATAGGTTTGCTTTATAAATAATTAAATATATGCTAATATATTTATTTCTACATGAAGGGACCAAAAGTCTTTCTAATTGTCGGTAGCTTCTAGAATGCTCTTTGAGTCTTTTTAGTCATGCACCAAAACCTCTTGAATCAAATCTAATTTGAATCTCCACAATGTTAATAAGTACTGTTTTATATTTTTAATCATAAACTTTAATCACAAATTTTGAATTCGAGGCTTTTACATTGACTATACTTTTTTTTCTTCTCTGATAAGCAAAAATCACTTTGATTATTAATCACGATGTTTTCAAAGTTACTTTCTAGATTAATCTTCTCTACATACTTTTAATTTCTATGCCATCTTATTTTTTTCATAAATAGATAAATATAAAGTATTTCCCATTTAATTTTAATTTTAAAAAATAATTTTTCTGAAAATTCATTTTTGTTTTTGGTCAACACTATGATAATTAAATTGTGGCATTAAAATGCTAAGTACTATTTACTTTTGACATATGGTCAAATGAAAAAAAATGTTGTTTATGATGAAAAAACTGTAAATTTTTTCCTTTATTTAAAACTTCACCCAACATATTATTTTTTTTTTTTACTAGAAACTATATGAACTTCACTTTTTTTAAAGTCTATATGGTTCATAAATTATAGAAAACATTGCATAATGAGTGGCATTTGTCAAAAAATGTCAAAACCTAATTATTAAGAAAAAGTCTTCACTCTTACTTTTAAAGAAGAATAGGTAATGGTGTTTTGACTTTTTTTTCCCTTTTTTTAATCTTTAAATAAATATAGGTCTTCTCATTGATTTATTTTTAAATTATTTTCTAAAGGAAAATGAAGAAATATAGAATAAAACTAAATTATTTCTCTGAGTTTGACATCTAGAATTTGGTGAAAAGTCAAGAAAATACCTTATTAATTCGAAGTCCTTTATCCAAATTATAAGTTTTGAAAATAATTTTTTCTTAAGATTAATTATAAACTCCTTTAAAGTGATCCACACACTAATTTTATACACTTTAGAGCTTACACATCCCTTCTAAGAAATTTTTAATTTTTTTAAATCGCCCACCACAATAATAATATATATTTATATTTCATTATAATATACATTTTAAATATAATGGGTTAGCCAATATAATTTTTTTTGATTGATTAGTTAAATATGTAATTTCCTCAACTAAACCAAAGAAAATATCATTAGATGCTCTTATCTAAATAAATTTCAAGTTCTCAAAGATCCTCTTTTGTTGTTTTGGATCTCACCAAGTATTGAACTATTTGATTAAACTTCGATTAAATATAAATTTATATCAAAAAGTCTATATTAAAAGAAGACTCACCTAACAAAACAATTTTATACTTCAAAAAATTTCAATCCAAAACTTTTAAGTTAAAAATAAATAAATATTTACGACTCCACACAACAAGATCTTTCTTGAAGATAAGTAAACTTCCTTGAATTCCACAAAACCATTACTTTAAACAAATCTTTGTACTATCCCAAAACCTTTGGGCTCAAGCAAGAATCAAAAAATAAACAATGGGAATAACTTACAAAACCCCAAAAAAATAATTTTTAAAAATAAAATAAAGTGACAAAAAAGTCCACATTCCTTGTTTCTAAAACCCATTGGAATATATCAAAACCAAACCCAAAGTTTTGTCAAAAAAACCACTTTAATTATTAAAATAATACCACCTTACACATTGTATTCATGTGGCAACCTTATCCATTTCCCACTGTTTTAGTCTTCCCCTATTTACTATATATAGTATAGATCCAACAATTTATTTCATTACATATCAAATTAAAAGTTCTCCAAATCAAATTTTACAATTTAGTAGTATGGCTGATATTGCTATGTTGGTTGCAGAAGAGTATGAAAGGAGAGTGAAGAATTCAAGAAAATTTGGATCTGAAGAAGAGATTCAATTATTCTCTTATTTCTCTGAAATTTTAGCTCAAAAATTTGATGGGTATTCTTCAAAAATCAACATGACTTTTGGGGAAACCAAAATTATTGAGATTAAAAAAGGGGATTTTGAGCCTAAAAGTGAAGTGGGTCTTGCAGCCATTAATGGGGTTTTTTCTGCTTGAACAAAGAAGAAAGAATGGCAGCTAATTTACTCTTCTTTTTTCTTTTTTTTTGATTTTACATAATTATGAAGAGAAAAAAAGAAGTTGTAAATGTCAGTTTTAAGTTTTTTTTTTTTTTTTTTGGGTCTATAGAATGGTAACTATTTCAGCTGTTAATTCTGTTGTTTGTTCTTCATGTAATTATGCAATTCACAATCTTGAAAAAATGTTTCTTATTCTTAGTTTAATACTTCGTTATGTGACGTTTGATTGATACGGTATTTAAGCCTATATATATTTTTTAAAATTTTTTTATTTGAAGTAATTCTTAGATAAATTTATAGATATTTTAGTGGTTGTAAATTATTTAGTTAAAAATAAAAGAGAAATTTAAAGTTAATTTTGAAATGTTCATATGACTTATGAACTGTAGCAAATTAATTAAAAGTGTTTGTTAAAGAATGACGAAAATTCATATTGGTGATTAATGAGATGGTCGGACTCTTTATAAGGCTTCGGTAATCCCTCTTTCTTTGAGCTAGCTTTTGGGATGTGAATTAGGTTTAAAACCTAATTTAACAGTGTTTGATAACAACAATTGTTGTCGAGCACTTTTTCCCCGATGCAGAATTGGAATCTTTACAAATGAAAGTGACTACAATTTCCACTACATACGCAGATGTTACGAGTCTATGGTTACTCAATTAATAATTATTTTTTAAAATATCATAATAAGATAAATATATTCATGGACCTCAAAAAAAAATTTAGAAATTCTATCAGTTACATTTTCAGGTTTGCCATAAGATGTAGAGTCTTAATTGTATGTCTTCAAGCCAAGTTTATTTATTTAAGTGTTCAAAACTTTATTTTTTCTACTTTAACAACTTAGCATGTCCAACAAGTGAATCTAAGTACAAAATAGATCCAAATTGAGGCCCAGGGGCCTAATCCAACAATTAGTAAATAGAGCAACTTTTACGTATAGTAAACATAAAAATTATATTTGTATGTTATAAATATAGTTTGCATAATTGTACTCCATAGTAAATTTTATATTTGCTATGAAGCTTTTGATTTGTATAATTCACTAGATACATTCAATTTTATATAAATTGTTCAGTTTTGTATAAATTCATTTATACATTGTAATAAGATCTGTATTTGTATAATTATAAGTGTATAAGACGAAAATATATGTATTTGGTATATATATTTTTCTCTAGCTTTATACAAACACAAACACATTTTATACATTGTATACCAAAATGTATAAAATGGCTAATTGTATACCGAATCAGATGGCAAAAAATGAGATGTTTGCTGCGAATTACAAATAAAATAAACTGTGGCTATAACATTTAATTTGAATCAATAATTTGCTATTTCATACAATTTTCCCTAGTAAATATTTGTACTCTCTTTTTCTAAAAAAAGTATTATTTTTTTAATTTTACTTTATGAATTTGTGTATATATATATATATTCTCCCTTTTATTCTTTTCGATACACATTCTCGTATCTGATACAAATGAATTGTCTTTTTCTTCTTCTTTTTTTCCTCTGAAAAATACTAAAGGACAACTTTGAGGAAATACATATATGTATCTATGTATTGCTGTATTTTTATAGTATAAGAGTGATAGATTTGAGGAGATACATGTGTATTTATGTATTTTTCCTATATATAACATGCGAGGATAGCTATGAGGAGATATATATGTGTATCGATGACTTGTTAGTGGACAACTGACATTTTTGAGGAATATGCCTTTTGATTTTGCCTCAACTGACATTTATACCCTTTAACTTTGAGGTGTACAAGTAGACACTTTTATCTTACATGACATTCTATATGAAAATTTTATATCCTACGTGGTGTCCTACGTCTACTTGTTCAATTTTATACAAGTTTAAGTATCTGCTTCTGCATATCCAAAGTTAGAGAAGATAGATGTCAGCTGAAGCCAAATTTAAGGACATATTTATGTATTATCCTATGTGTATTAGTGTATCTAGCATGTATTGGATGAGTGGACAATTTTTAACACAAGTCATACAAGAGCGTATGTATACAAGTGATATAAGAGGTTCAAATACAAGTGATACAAGAGCGAAAAAATATAAGTGATACAAGAGTGAATATTACAAGTGATACAAGAGCTTTATAAATACAAATGATGCAAAAGTGAATGAATACAAGTGATCAGGGGCGGATCTATAAGGGGTGTGGGGTGCCACGCCACCCCCGAACTTCGACGGAAACTCTATATATACATAGGTATATATATATATAATATTTATATAAATATAAAGCGTGCCACCCAGAGAACAAAACTGGCTTGTGGTGCCACAGTAGGAGGGCAACTTTAGAAGGCTGGCACGTTATTTTTTATTTATTAACAATTGTTATTGACTTAAATTAAATTAATTACATTGTTACTCCTTTGACTTTTCTTTTATTTGATTAAATACAAATAAAAGTGTTCTCTTAAATATAAAATTAATTTAATCGATAAGTCTATTTGGCATCCACGGACTCTAAATCCTGGATCCGCCACTGCAAGTGATATAAAAGCGAATGAATACAAATGATACAAGAATGAATGAATATAACAATACAAAATGAATGAGGGATGTGGAAATACAAAGCACAACCTAAGTGTCATATGACTATAACAAATACAATCACTCGATACCTCAAAAAGTATAATCAAACACAATTACATCTTCAACATTTTCAAACAAGAAAATAATCACTTAAATAATTTATAACGTAAGATGTAAGAAAAAATGCAAAAATGATCCTTTATATTTGAGGGTAGGTTTAAAATTGATGAATAAATATTAGTTTTTAAAGCACAAAATTATAGTTGAAGAACATATAAAAATAAAAATATTAATTTTTCAGTAAAAATCAAGATTAGTGTATTCTATCTAGATGATAAATTTTCATAATTTTTGTGTTTCGAGGCATTATTTTTCAAACATTTCGAAGACCGTTGATTTCTCCTCGATTTTGCCCTATAACCGATATATTTTCGCTGATTTTGTCCCTTAATTTTTTTAAAGTAGTATATACTTTTAAATATAAGTTCTCACTATGTTTTTTTTTTTATAGAATTTAATGGATAGAGTTCAATAAATATATTTTTACCGAAAACTAAAAGTATTAGTTTTGACAAATTTAAATTCTCAAAACTGTTAAGTGCGTAATTAAGAGATCAATTTTATAAACTTATATATATATATATATATGTGTGTGTGTGTGAGTTGACAATTTTCTTGCAGATTTCCTATCAAGAAACGTCCTATATGGACAATCAGACACAAATCCTGGTTAACAGGATCTATGAAAGAATGCAACAGGTGGAACAGTCCATAGATGACAAAAGCCACAAGTTATTCAAAATTCAAGATGAATTAGCAAGCTTGTTAGAACAAGCAAGAATGATGCAGTACGAAATCAACCAACTCAGTATTGAACAAGCAAAAAACATGAGTGAATTCTTACTCTTGTGTGAACATTTGGATACTTGTCCAAAAAGAAATTCAAATCCTAAAGGAAATATCACTCCCAATAAAGTGACAGGAGATGTCCCACTAACACCTAGTACCAAAAACATCTCGACGGTAAGCACAGATATACCTAAACCTAAGTCTAAGGATATATATATATAACAATTTTATACCTACCCTCAAACTCAAACATTAAGAATCATTTTTGTCATTTTCTCTATAGATACACAACAAATGAGTGATAACCACTTATACACAAATATTTCACAACCATTTGACATGTGTAATTTTAAATTAAGGAATTACAATTTATCATAAAATTATATACTAAGTAAGATATAGGTGTTTCCGGGACACATTTAAAAATAATACAAGTGTTCAAATTGTTATTTATTTAAATTAAGTGTTTAACCTAGTAACTCTGTCAAATTTGAGAGGCTAATTTAGATATTTAGCCAAATTTTATGAAAGAGAAGTTGTACAACATGATTATTATTTCAAGAGAGAAATATTGGAATTAGTTCTAAATTCAGCGTGAATTATTAGTTTTATTTTTAAATTATTGATTGCCTTAAAAGTATTTATTTTCTTAATTAATCGAACTTAAGTACACCCTTGTTATTGCAACAAATGAAATACACTATTAAATTTTTGCTAAGTTTATAGATATTTTTAACACTTTTCTCTATTTTTTATCGAAGGTGTATTGAGATTGTATCTAAATTTATTTAATTAAATATATATATTTTTAGGGCTGTCAATAATTTGAATATGAAATTAATAAAATTTGGAGTACTTTACTCTCATTTTAAAGGTTTGCCAGCTGTTTGTCATAAGTAGTAGATGAGCACGTCACTAAATATGTTTTTTCTAGTAGAAGTTTTTGTCTATGGAATTTTCAAATAATTAAAGTGCTAAATTATATGGCTTGATGTGATAGATGTGGATCCGGCTCCTCACTATTTCTCTTCTTTCCATTTTTTCCAAGTTTTAATTTGGATTGGAGATATATGTCATAATTTAGAATTAATTGTTGAGATCTAATTGATTAAAGTAGAGTCATAATCATAGTTATTTACTTCCATATATTTACTTCTTAAATATTTTTGCAATCCATTATATTTTCCCTAAATATATTAAAAACTTTTACCAAATATTTTTACTTTTTTGAAAAAAAATTATAATACAGTTAAACGTTTTTATTATTTTAATAGAGTAATAAGAGCTACAGTGTCTATAGAGCAATATGGACTCCATTTAGGAAGTAAGAAATAATTTAAAGTTGAGTGACAAAATTTATTTTACTCCTAAAATTTTAAAAAAAGGTCAGCACACAATTTTTAATTTTTAATTTGGAAAATACTATTTGAGAAATGGCAAACGTTAGGGAAAAAAAGTAAAAAATCCACAAAAAATTACTCAAGTAATTAAGAAAAGAAATTCTTTTAAATATATTTAGGAAAAATATAAGGCAAAAGTACTCATTATCCCCCCGAACTTGAAGCTTTTTATACGGTGTACACCTAAACTAAATTCCGTTTTAATTACCCCCGAACTTGTTTATTCCTCCATCGCGTACACCTTTTTTGTCCACCTAGCGTAGAAATTGACAACACACTCTACTAGACGCATGAGGAAGTGATTTTTTGCCACATCACAAAGCTACAACGGTAAAGAAACGTAAAATCTTCATTTTTCTTTAATATTTGGCATATTTTAAATGAAAAATAGGGCAACATGTAAATGAAAAGTAAAGGAAACAAAGATTAACACTTACTTGGTAAGAATTTCAGACAAATTTGAAATTTAATCTACCAACTTCACGTCTAGAAAAACTCAAATCCAGAAGGAGTTCCGCGAAATCAACTCTTATTCAAAAATAACTTTTAAACACTGAATTTTAAATTTAAGAAATTTATTTTTTGCAATATTAATATATCTAGGTGGCTATTATTTATCCAGGTGGAAATCCACATCACCACTTTTGCCAGCTGTCGCGCGCGTGTAGTCACAATAGGAGCAGGTGGACGAAAAAGGTGTACATGATGGAGGAATAAACAAGTTCAGGGGGTAATTAAAACGGAATTTAGTTTAGGTGTACACCGTATAAAAAGCTTCAAGTTCAAGGGGTAATGAGTACTTTTGCCAAAATATAATGTAAATCTAGAATTGTTGGATGGCAAAAATATTTAAGAAGCAAATAACTATGATTAAGACTTTGTTTTAATCAATTAGATCTCAACCATAATTTTAAACTATGACATGTAGGGACTCTGACATGTGTCTCCAATCCAAGCTAGAACTTGGGAAAAATGAATAGAATAGAAGTGGAGAAGAGCCAGATTCTTTTTTATGTTACTTGAAATGTTCTTGATATCCCGGCCAATAATTTAAATTTGTTGGAACAATTAAGGCATTATCAATTATATTTCATATTCTCTCAAGGAAAAACCAAACCAAATAAGTAATCAATAATATTTGAAAAATGTATGATTAAATATACCTTTATTTTCAATTGTAACTTAAAAACTTTCAAATAAAATATAAAATATTCGTAACAATATATGGTAGCTTATATATGAATTTAATCTATGACGTTATATGACTTTATTTTAAAATATTACTCCTTTAAAGAAAAATTAACTGTCTATTTAAGATGAATTAATTAAGTTGGATGAATTTGCTAGTTCTAGAAATTAAGATGTAAACCATCTTACAAAAATACATTAAAATTTTTAACTATTTTTTACAAAGTCTACAATTAAAAGTAACTCTAACTTCAACTTTAAGAATTTCAAATAAAATGATTTTTTTGTTTTCTTGGCTAAATGCCCTTAAAGCATTTTAAATGGAAAGGACGAAAATTGGTGGTAGTAAAAGTTCTTCGTACGTACTCTAACTAACATATTTACTTTTGTAAAAATCACTCAAATAATTTATAACGTAAAGATATAGAGGAAATGACAAAAACGGTCCCTTATGTTTGTGCTAGGTTCAAAATCGATGTATAGACGTTGATTTTTAAAATGTAAAATTACGATTGAAAAAATAATGAAAGTGTTTTTTATATAATTATTTTAATAAAAGTCTGAATAAGTATATTTTACATGGATGATGATTCTCTTGATTTTTTGTTTTTTCATATAACCAATAAATTTTTGTTGATTTTTCTCTGAGTATTTGACCCTTTTTAAGTAGTATGTACCTTTAAATTTAAGTTCTCGCGATTTTTTTTCCCATGATTTCCAAAAAATTTAACCAATAGAATTCGATAAATATTTTTGATGAAAAAAAAATAATATTAAATTGTAACAAATTTAAAAGATTAGAACTGTTACATACATAAAACATTTTTTTTATAAACTTATGACCAACTCAAAGAACTAAACCAATTAGGTATAGTTTACAATTATTTATACAGATAGTATAAATTTTTGATAAAGTGTTCGACTGATCATCCATTACTACACACGTCACAGCACCGCTCTTCGCAGGAACACTTATGAAAACTTGTCATTTTTCAAATGGTTAGTAATCTAAATTTAAGTGCTTAATTTACCAAGTTTGAGAGGCTATTTTAGATATTTAGCCAAATTTGAGAGGCTATTTTAGATATTTAGCCAAATTGTACAACTGTTTTAAAAGTTTTGCCAGCTGTTTGTCATAAGTATAAGATGAGGACACGTCACTAAATATGTTTTTCTAAGTAGTTTTTTTTGTTTTTGGAATTTCTATAGTTGTCAAACCCATCACAAAGTGCTAAATTATATGGTTTGATTTTATTTTTTTTGTTTCATCCAATATCTACTTTAAAGTTTGATTGAATTTGAATTTATGCTAAAATATTTCACATTAAGAATAAAACATTTTCTAATAAAAACGACTTCATATCCATAATTTCTTTTTATGTTATTCCCACAACTAGGGCTACTTATCTAATGGATCAGACGGATAATTTCGCTTAACGGTT
This sequence comes from Solanum acaule, assembly GCA_036250505.1. Classification (NCBI taxonomy): domain Eukaryota; kingdom Viridiplantae; phylum Streptophyta; class Magnoliopsida; order Solanales; family Solanaceae; genus Solanum; species Solanum acaule. The sequence goes on from JAJOOR010002840.1 coordinate 16,361, forward strand.
TGACATAATGAATATCAATTTTGAATTTAGTAATCCGCTAGCTAATCTATAAGATATCGATTGATTCGATTACGAATTAGCACTTATTGAATGATTATCAAATGATGCATCGACTTACCTCTACCTTTTTCTTTTCTCCATGAACGCACCTTAAAAAATGACTTATTTTTCCCTATTTTAAATGCAGTTAAAAAAGTCTTCTATATTACAAAAAAATATAGATTTATAGTTATGTAATAGTTAATAATAGAAAAGTAAATACGTTTACAAGTCTCTAGCTTTGCGGCCTTAGGACTAATAATATATAATTATATACTATGAAAAAATATTAAATGATGCTAATATACCTAAGTTAAAATTGTACATATGGTAACTCTTAACGGGTTAATGATTTATTCGATAAGGAAATTGAATAATCCACCCCCACACCAATAAGTTGTTAATTATAAATTCTAATCCATTCATCAACTAGTTATTCAATAACCCAATATCGATAAGCCAATGAATTAATTTTGTGGTTGACTTATCAATTACTATTTCGTTTTGAACACCCCTATTCACAACTCACTTCTATTTTAAATAAAAATAGATTTTTATTTTCATTTATTATTTTTAACATATTTTTAAAAAAAACCTTTCTTGAGTTTTGAGAACGTTTTAAAAAAAAATAAGTTTGATAAAGGGTGGACATAAATTTATTTGTATTCAGTACTTTGGACAATCAAATAATTAAACATAAAAAAATGCTCTTGATGTAACACTCTAACTCCTCCCGTTTCATAAATGGAATAGTTACGATTTTATTTTATTTTTTTAAAATCATAAAAGAACTTCCCTATCTTAGGATTCATTTTAAACCAGAAAAAGGTCAAAAATATTTTTAAATTATGTGAAATTGATTAAGAATATTTTTCATTAATAATTTAATTTAGTCGAAAACATAATATTTTGATAAAAAAATGTCTTTATTGTTACCTTTGAGTCAAAAGTGTATTTTGTTAAATAAATATATTATTTCTTTTTCTTTAAACACAATCTTTTCCTAATAAAAATATTGTAACCAATCAATTTTTTTAATTTTTAATTAGATAACAATAAAATTTATATTTTTCTTCTTAAATTTTGTGAATTAGTTTAAAAATATATGGGGTAATTCGGTTTTAATTGACAAAAGAAGATTAAGAAGAAAAATGATTACTTTCCACTTATATCTTAAAGTTAAAAGAATTTTAAAAGATAAAAATAAGAAAAAAAAAGTTCTTTAAAAACAATGTTTTATTAGCAAGTTAATGTGTTTTTAAAAAACCACAGTACATTTATTAAGAAAAAAATGTTTTTGAACCCAAATTAACAATATGAGCATTTTTGTTCAAAATATTAACAACAAAAGCGATTTTGGATTAAATTTTAACGGATGACAGTTTTATTCCATAATATAATAAAGCCCTTTTTATTTTTTCTTTTACATTTTAAACATTTATTTTTTGAAATATTATCAAAGTATTTTTTTTAGAGCTATCAATTCAAAATAATTTCAAGCATTTCACCTACCATTCTTTTAAATTAATTTAATTAATTACTCCACAGTCCATGCCAAACTTTTTGTAGGCCACCACTATTCTGAGCATGACCAACAATTTTTCAACACTTGCCAGATAATGTTATCAAACAAATCTATACATATTATCAACACTACCTCTTTTTTTTTTAAAATAAAATAAAATAAGATAGTTTAATTACAATTTTTAGTTAATATTACCGACATCAAGTAGGATAAAATCTCTAAATTATCTATCTGGCACACAATTAACCAACCAGAAAGCCCCAAGTGTATGAAGCACACTCAATTATTGTACTAATTATCTTCTTTTTTTAATATTCTAAATCATTTTATATACAAAAAAAAAAAAAGTTACAAAAATTTCCTAATAATTTATAAAAATCTACGAATATAATTACCATGTAATGCTGATAACAAAAAAATGAGCTCCTCATCACTTCCTTCATACTCCGTCTGCTGGTTGCGGTGCTGCCGGAATTTAACCACAATTTCCTCCGGCAGCACCTTATTCCGGCAGAGTGGACACGTGGCATAATCCTGTTGGAGCCACGTGTCCAAACAATCCTTATGAAATATATGCTTGCATTTCAACTTCCGTACCTGTTCGCCGTCTTCAAATGCCGATAAACAAACCGCACAGGTATCGGGAAAACCGGCCGGGTTGATTGACGCGGTTTTGAACCGGCTGACCGGGTTTTTTTCGTCGATGAGTTTGAGGTATTGCTTGGTGGTGATGGGGCGGCCGCGGCCGGAATCGGAGATTGTGTCTGTTATGGAGCGTACGAAGATTACGAGTTCGAGGATTAGAATGGTGAAGAAGACTAGAGTCATGGTGTAGATATGAGCTAATAGCTGAGAAAGGGCAGCCATTATTGTGTATTATAGAAAGAAAGAGAAGTTTCTTCTTTTTTAGTACATTTAGGTTTGCACCCCGGTGCATTTTGCTTTTATTGTAATATTTTTTTTTATATATATAAAGACTTTTCAAGGGGTTGCTAAGGATCTCATTGGTCATAAAAATAATTGCCTTTTTAAATTTTATTTTATAGAAATCTCACAAATAGCTACTAAAAATAATTTAATTAGGCTCTATAGCTATAATTTATTAATTACGATTCGTAACTACATGTTAGAGGGAGGAGAGAGGCGAACGAGAATGGGAGAGGGAGGAGAGAGATGAGCGAGAGAGGGCAGAGAGTGGAGAGTGGTGAATTGTATTTATATATCGATCGAATTGTATATGATATATGTCAGATAATATATATGTAACTGATATACATATGTATTTGTATAATTGGCGAGCGAGATTGGGAGAGGGAGGAGAGAGGACAGAGAGTGAAGAGAGGCGAAGCGTATTCATATATCTGTTATATAATTATACATGTATATGTATAATTTATATTTGTATTTGTATATGTATAAGAGAGGAGAGAGGTGAGAGGCTAGAGAGAGGAAGAAAGGAGAGAGACACACATAATTATAGCCAAAAGAGGTCGCGAGTGGTAGTTAATTCAAACTATAGCTATGTTAGCTAATTAACCAGTATATGTTTGCTTATCCGCGTAATCCCCCCCTCCCCCCTCTTTTTAGGACTATGCATATGTTGGTTTTTATATTTTGATTTTAGTTACTATTTATTGTTTTTTGCACTTCGTTATTGTATCATTATGTTGTAGTTATTATTATATTAATAATGTTTTGTCATATTATCTTTAGTATTTTATCGTGACTTTTTCACTAATGTTATTTTTTTTAAACTGCTTTGATATACTTGTCTTTGAGTTAAAAGTTTATCAAAATTAACTTTTCTATCTCTCAAGATAGGAATAAGGTCTGTCTATATACTACTTCTTCCATACCTCACTTGTGGGATTGCAATAGACATGTTGCTATTGTTGTTTTTCAACTTACTTTTTTGTTGTTGTTGTTGTTGAAACTGATAATTTTATTTTCCAATGTACTTTTCACTTTTGAAATAGTATTCCAATACATTCAAGCACGAATCATTATCCCAAATATTCTTTGTAATAAGTATATAATCAAACACATACAATTTTATTGTTGACTCCAACAGTAGTTTTGAAGAAAGGGACAAAGATATTGTGTTGAGTGATTTGATCCACCGTGAAAGACATTGGGACTTTAGGTATTGTACGTCTTTTAGGGTTGATGAGGTTAAATATGCTATTAGTAGGATGAGTAAGGGAAGAATGACCGGTCTCAGTAAGATTTCAATGGATTATTGAAGAGCACACACAAGGTAGGCATGACATGGTTAATTAGGTTGGTTAATGTTATTTTTATGATGACAAAAATGCCTGAGGAATGAAAGTGGAGTACAATGGTTCCATTTGTACAAAAACAATGATGATACTGAAAATTGTAATAATTACAGGGTATCAAATTGTTAAGGTACACGATGAAGGTGGGAGAGAGTGATGGATACGAGGGTGAGGAGAGGGGTGTCCATTCTCAAGAATCAGTTTGGATTCATGTCAAGACAATCGATTACTAAAATCATTCATCTTGTGCGGTGACTAGTAAAGAAGTATAGAGAAAGACCTACATATAATGTTCATTGAACTTGAAAAGGCTTATGACAAAGTTTTGCAAAATGCTCTCTAGACGTGCTTGGAGACTAGAGCCTAGAGGTGTCCCGATAGCTTATATTAGGACGATAAAGAACATATATGATGGAACCACGACTCCAAGAAAGGAATTTTAAAAAAAAAGAATTAATAGAATTGTCCTCCTTAGTTTATTTTATACTTTTTCTTTTAAGTTATCGTTTCTTTAACTTGCAAGTTGCAAGGCCAATTTCTACCTTACGTATGGATTGTGCAGGAAATGAGTGAATTATTCATATGTTATTTACAAAATAATTATCTATGAAAACAAAAATTAAATATATATTTATAAAAAAGTTATAAAATAAATTAACAAATTAAATTAATTATTTAAAAATAAAATAAAATCATCTACGTTCGTACTGCTCTTACGAAGTAAATTTCGTATCCAACCAAGTGTCGGACTAGAAAACAATAGAACTTCCACTGTCACAATCTGCAGGCCCATTTATTGATGGGTGAACAATGGGCCAGTGATGAACCCTCATGGTGGATTCATAATTTACTGCAAAGTCTCTATGGAGAAAACAAAGAAAGAAAAGTCAATCACTTCAAATTGGGAGAAGCATATAAAAAACATAGGAGTATTTTTTTTATGAATGTTTGTTAATATAAGTATATGACATGCATAAATTTTTAGTTATAATTATTATCAAATCATTTGATTGAAAATGATAAAATCCTTGATTAAGTTTTGAGACTTGATTATGAAGGAGACATGATAATGAAAGAGTCATGTCTTTTATAACTAAAATGTTCTTAATTATTGGAGTAATTAAGACAATAGTGATCTAGTTAGATCAATACGTACGTGTGGTGATTTTTACGAAATAAATCTTGATTGATGTTATCAACTATATCACATACATAGATGATGGATACAGAGATATGATTGCTAAACAGAGTTACTTGGAAATTCCTGATAGATTAAAATTATCGTAAGTTGTTATTGCGATATTATATCGAAAAATATGATTTTTTTTTAAATATCAGAAATAGAGTGTTACGATTCAAAACTGGACCTGATGACACTTGTCTATTCCCTCTAAGACAAGTCAACCCCAATAGAACGAAAACGAAAGAAATGTGGAAGACAATAAAGCAAGAACAAGACAAAGGCGGAAAACTTATTCATTCTAAACAATACCCCAAAATCTGATTGTCATGTGTACAAGCCATTAAATACATAAAGTGCGAAATTAAGAAATAAGTACAAGTCTTAGTCTTTGATTCTCAAATAGAACAAAGATTAAAGAAAAGGAAAAGAGAGCCCACCGGAATGACAAGCAGATACCTCTAAAGTCCTTCAACGAGCCTAAAAAAAGAGAAGAAGAGCGATCACACTATACTGGGCTCGGTACCTACACAAGTGTAGAAGCAATGAGTGAGTACCAACAACACGATACAACCAAACAACCTAATAATTAAATGAGGCATCTAGCAAGAAATTGAATACCCTTACACTCTGACTGAACTTCTTAAAACTACAACCCACACATAAATCAGTCCAACCTAGCAATTCTACAATACACGACTCACAAGGCCCAATATCCGGAGTCCAATAGTCACAAATCACCAATCAAATGAATCAAGTAAGTCAACCTCAAAGTCAAGTAGTTCAATCATACGCAACAAGTACATCAATCACAAATAGCAAGCAAATCACGTAGAAACATCAAATGCATCAAGTCACAATAATCAATCTCTTGCCGGAATCATTTTCCATCGGCACAATATCACTAGCCGGAATGATTTTTCATCGGCTTTATAAGCACTTGCCGGAATTGACCTCGGGGTAATCACACTCGCCGGCAAAGATCTCGGCATCATAATTCATCACATGTCTTATCACGTAGTTCAACAATCAATGCACACAAGCAATATCACACCACACGAAAGAGACAACAAATCATACATTTGAAGTCCACATTCATACTTTCAAAAATTTCTTCAAACAATCAACAAGGGTCACAATAAGGCAATTCACATCATGATGATCATCACATAGCCTTTTCATTTCAACCCCTTTTATTCATTTAGATGTTTCAAGTGGACAATTAAATCCTTCACCTCATTCCCATTACTCTCAACACACAAACAACGGAGGAAGTCCACGAATTCTACTAGAATACAAGGCTGAGGAGATCATTTGCCTTAAATCAATCAATAATTACTCCAAGAGTTGAGTCTTTCTCTTCCGAATCACTTCCAAAGCCACACAATCTATAACAATCAAGTATTCACAATCACTTTTCGGAAATAATAATATCCACATCAATTCTCTTGAAAAGTGGGTCAATCAACACAAAACCCAACTTCGAAAATAAGGTATGAATTCAAAAGTTAATACTGAAAACATTACTCAAGGCTTTAGGAACTCATTAGTGAAAATCATTCCAACAAGGACTTAAAATCAGCTCAAAATTTCCATTTTAGCTAAGAACTTGAGTTCCTGAAAAACCTTGCCATTTATTAATCAAAATTCCAAATTTTGATATTTGTATTCATAAATAACCAAAGAAAAATGAAGGTTTATGATCATGAAAGCTTACCCAAATGATTTAGCACAAAAAATCCTTTCAAAAATCGCCACCCAAGGGTTCCCCAAGCTCCAAAAATGAAAAATGACGCGTAAACCTTGAAAATGACAGGTAAAAACCTTCTCAGAGAATTAGATTCTGCTAAAGCGAACCCCGCAAAAATCGGGGGTCTAGCTTTTGCGAACCAGGTTTCGCTTAAATGACCATCGCATAAGCGAACCCCGCCCAAAAGTTAAGTCTCGCTTTTGCGAACAAGGTTCCGCTTAAGCGACCATTGCTAAAGCAAACTAGGTTCCGCTTTAGTGAAGACTGCAGCACCAGAAACATCAGCCAATACAAAAACATCAAAAAGATCCTCGGGATTCGTTCAGATGATTGTGCACACAAATCACATATGCAAATCAATTATACTAGACGTTTCGGACTTGATGAAACCATCAAAACACGAATACGGAGTTTCCTTGACCCGATATCCATGAAAACCACAAGAAACTAACTCACTGCCTAAAAAGACTAAATTGAGCTCGGGACCTCTCAAAAATCAACCAAGACCTCACCTAGGTCTAAAATTGTCCCTCTAATCCAACCCAATTGTCAGAATTTCGATCCGAGCATCCGAACCCTGAATGTTGACCAAAATAATCCAAAGGCTAAAATTCCACAATTTCACAACTTAGGACCTCAAATCCTCAAAAAGACTTAGAATTTGAAACCGACAACTCTCACAGCTTAGATTCCACATTATGGGACTAACGAAATTGATAAAATTCTATTTTGATACTTGAAACTGTAAAAGACACCGAAAATCTCTTTCTTAATAATATATGTCTTTCAAACTCAAAACTTACCAAATTCTCCACTTTTATTTCAAAGTTCGAAACCAACTTTTTATAACTCAAACATAAAAGACTTAGGGTCGATCTCGGGAGGAGAAAAATGGTAATCATGAATCTTTTAAAAAATGACCGACTGTGTCATTACATAAATATAATGCTAGCTTGTTACAATCATGTAAAATATTAGTACAACACACCATGGTCCACGTACTTATTTAGTAGGATGTGTTAGAAAAATAATGTATATATTAGCTTTGAATATTATTAATATCTTGTTTGATATATTTATTCAAGAAAATAAATAAGAAATCACTTATTCTTCTAGAAAATATTTCTCATGAAAAACATTTCCCTTCATACGGAACACACCTGATGTTTACTACCCCCTCGGTCCCAATTTATATGAGTTACTTGGACTTAACACGGAATTTAAGAAATAAATGATTTTTTTTTGAAATTTATGATTTAAAATAAGTGATAGATATTTGTGTGTCTATAAATAATTTCAGTAAGGATAAAATGAACATTTTAAACTTGAATTGTTAGTAAATGTATAAATTTGTCATTCTTTCTGAGACAGACTAAAAATGAAAGTGAGTCATATAAATTGAGACTGAGAAGTATCTTTTTACTATTCCCTTCGTTTCAATTTACTTTTCTAATGTTGACTTGACAAGGAGTAAGAAAGTAAAAATAACTTTAGAATATTGTGGTTTTAAATTAGGATATACCAAATTAACTTTAATCTTATAATCTTTAACATGTCATAGAAAAGTTGAATTTAAAGAGTTCTCAAAATTTTTAATCAAACAACTAAAAAGAAAACTAAAAGAACAAATTAAAAAACGAAGGAAGCATATAATTAATCATAAATTCCTTGTAATAAACAATTAAAATTAACCTTTTTTGATTTGTTTACATTCTATTGGGTTGTGAGGAACGTATATGCGCATACCATGTAGATTAGCAAACTTCTATTCAATTCATTCATAGGTGGACCGTCTTCATTCACTATTTTGTCCATCAACAGACAAATGCTTATTGTGTGCCCCATCCAAAAGTTAGATACTTATATTTTATTGTTTTTGTGTTGGCATTATATTAAAAATAATCTTCAACGATAATTAAAATAATGATAATAGTTAAATTGCAGTTAAATATATTTTTTTTAGTAACAATTAACATTTTTTGTAAATATCTCTCAAGCCTATAAGCGATATTAGGTGTAATGACAATTAATTACTCTTCATTAAGGTATGTATTATTATTAATATTGTTAATAATTGTTTTCGTCGTAATTTCGGTTATAAATAATGAGATATCATATAGTTTATTTATGATTTCCAAATCTTATAATGTACACGAAAGCTATCCTTGTCTCCCATTTTATTTTCTTTTTTCCTTTTGAGGGGTGACAACACATTGTGGTAAAGTTAAAGGTGTATAGGGAAAGATTTGCTTGAGACACGTGGGATTCATGAATGTGGGATTCATGCCTTAAAAATAAAATTATAGGATAAGATATGACCAGGAATCATGCCTATGTTGATAGGGAAAAGACAAAGGGAACAAGAATGTCACAAGGATTAGAGGCGCGGACGAGCTCATACTGAAATGAGTGATATCAGAATATTAGCTTGCACCATTAATGACTTTGATATTACTTGATGGATTTAGTGAAACTTTTTTACTGAATAAGTGTGACGATCCGTCATGTTATCATGCTATATAAGTATCATGTAGGTGTCATATGGCATAAAATTGCCTATGTAAATGATTCATATAAGAGAAAAATTTGTTTTCGTAAATGATTCTAGAGAAATATAGATATTTTTCATGGAAGATTATAGAATTACATAGAAGGTCTCTGAAATATTATAGGTTTGTAGAGAGTTCTAGAAAAGGAACCTAAACATAAATATGTAGCGACTTGTTTGATAATTATTATTTACCTACTAACTCCTAAGTTAGTAGTATAACTATAGAGACATCCATTTGTAAAATCATCAAGCAAAACTCAAAGTTCTCTACACAATTCTTCCTAACAATTCTCTTGTGCTCTCTCTTCCATTACCTTAGCTTAGTGATTCTTACAATATTAGGCTGTCTTGGTATATCAAGATCATGAGCAAGTGGTGCAAGAACGTGAGCAACTTGTCAAGTGTCGCACGTGCACTTAGTAAAAGATTAAGGGCGTGACAAGGTGGTATCAGAGCAAGGTTACAACGAAGGAAATGTCAAATGGTAGAGGAATCAACGTTGCTAACACTCAAACCAACGTCACTCAAGATGCTGGCAATAAGGGCTGTGAAAAAAAAGAGAAATTCCACCAACAAGAATCAGGAAGTGCCGCTAGAGGTTGAGCCAAATGAAGGGCTTACATCAATACAATAGTAATTTTATACTTCCTAACAATCTGTTTCCTCGACCACTTAGCTCTATATTGTTTTGTAACAATTTTTTTCGGTTGTTGGTAGATTAATACAATAGTACTTTTATACTTCCTAAATATCTGAGTTTCTAGATCACTTAGCTTTGTATTAATCTGTAATGATTCTTTTCGGTTGCTATGGGTGGATCAATACAATAATTTTATACTTCCTAACAATTTTTGTTGCTCGATTCTGTAATGACCCTTTTCGTTTATTATGGGTAGATCAATCGCGAAAGAATTGAGTCAATTTTTTTTTGGGTAGTAACTTGAAAATTTTAGGCTAGACCAATCTTAGACGAAATCAGAGCAAGATGGGGTCTAGAAATATACGGAAAAGAATTAGGGATAATATATAAGCATGAGTTGGATTTTCTTTTAACCAAGACCTTAAGGAGTCCATAAGACTTTCCGGAAGTGAATACGGGTGAGTAGAACTCCCAATATCAAATTTGACATGGAAAAGTTATCTTAGAACGTCAAGGTTCGATGGTGTTGCAAACTGGAGATTTTGAGGAAGATTTGTGAGTTTTTATCTACGTGCAAGCTACTATAGAGGGTGGGATCTTGCTATGGAGGGGCCGCTATAGTGGGTCACAAAATCTCTCATTATTCTGCAACTTCATTTTGGGAAAAGAAAGGGCGACCTAAGGTGTTTTCTTTAGTTTGCCACTAGTCTCTTCGATAAAGTTGAGTTAATTACTCCCCTAACTCGTAAATCAATTCTTAAGCCTTAGAATTTATGGTGATAAACTTAGAGGAGGGATTTGACTTGAATTAATGATGTGAAAAACCATGATTTGAGATAGTATGATTATGAACTTGGGCTAGGGTTAGGATTAAGTAATAATTTGAATTTAATTAAGCCATTATACATTGATTAGGACGATACAATTTCCCTTGAAAGATTTTTCTAAATAACCAATATCTTGGAGGTTCTCGGAGAATGTTTAACCTCCCACTTTCGGGGAAGTACTCCCAAAAAATCTACGAAGTTAATAGGTTGGGTGCTCAGACATGGAAAGTACCGAGTAACCTACGGGGAGCTTGAACAATGAGACAACGATGGAAGGAAAATTCTATAATATTTTATCTATCGCTATTTTTTGTTTTTTTAGTTGTCCAAAAAAGTTACAAGTCATCTTTTATGTATATGTAGCGGGCCACACTTGTAATTGGGAGATTGTACGATATGTTTGGATAGCTAGTTTCCCTTTGTTGAGTCTTATATCATTTTTGAAAGATTCAAATTTCTAACACTTTCCTCCTTTCTCATTATAGTTGCTCACGATTGTAAAGACCAGATCATCTTATTTAGTGTTATCAATTATGTTGACTTTTCTAGTTAAATCAAACAGTTCAAGTGATTTCTTTTAATATAATATAATAATATATAAGAACCAATTATATTATACTTTGAATAATTTCATTGAATACTGAATCGACAAAAATCAAGCACATAATTATGTACTGTCGCTTTGACTGAAAATCAAAATAAAATGAATAAGAACCAAAATCTCTCAAATAATAGAAAAAAAAGACCCGTACTATATTCATGCACAAGTGGAAAGCTAGGATATCATTTTTTTGGATTGATAAAGCTCTGGAACTCCAACACTTGGGTTGAACAAAAAAGGCTTAATCTTTCACTATTCAGGAGTAAGGGAAAGCAAATGCGATCTAAGCAAGACGCGTTTTCGAATAAGACTAAGGCGTGAGCGAGGGTCTCTTTGTGGTGGTCTTTCACCATCTTTCTTTTGTTTTGATTGGATTATATCTTTAATGAAATAATGTACAAAATGAAGACTTGATATATTAAAATTAAAATACTTGCAACAGTACAACAAAATTTCAACTGTCTCCATGTGCATTAAAGTGTAATTATTTCATTATTGTGTTGACGTTCCAATCGGAATTGTATAATAGATTAATTAGAAGTAGTTTTCAGTGTACAATGAATCCAAAGATTTTATTAGTTTATACATGTTGGACATTTTTTTAAAAATTTAATCAAATTAATACATAATCCAAAGATTTCAGTGTACAATATATGCATCATCATAGTTAAAGATACACTTAACTCTTAATATTTTTCATATCATTTTCATCATATTTGTGGAGGGTATTTTTTTTAAAAATATTTTAAAAATAATTATAATTATAATTATGCAATGCATATTATATTTAAAACGCCAAATCAGACAATGCATAATGAATCATCATAACTAAAATCAACATTACCATACATTCTATTTAACACCACGCTTATATGAAATGATCCCTTATATAGTATTTTATTTTTCTTAAAAATGAAAACGCGATTTGAACCAATAACTGTACCTTATATTCAAACCACATGTTGGTTGAGGAACACACAGTTGAAGGAGTAATTTAAATCCATAACTATCACGATTTACAATTAGACTCTGGTGTCAATCACGTCCCATTTCAATTTTTGGACATGACACGAAAAGTATACTTGACGAATAAAAATAAATGGAGGAATAATTGAAAATTGAGTTATTTGAATCATCGACCAAATTGTCGCGTAATGAAGAACCATCATATTATAATGGGATTTTATTGGATACCGATATCGACAAAAATCAAGGCACTTCATTGTATATTATCGCTTTATAAATTGAAAACCAAAATAAAATGAATAATAACCAATCTTCATGCACAAGTGGGATTGACAATTAATGAAATAATGTACAAGTGGAAGATTTGGCTTATATTAAATTATTTACAACAAACCAACAAGGGTGTTTTCCGGTGGAGTGGTAAGTATTATTTTTAGTCTTAATCAAAGATCTCTGTAAGTCGAAGTTTTTTTGAGTATCGAGTCGTTTTTGTTAAAAATCGTTTAACCCCTTTATATGAGATTTTCTGGTGCAAATCTGAATTTAATCGGACTTATGAATTACCGACATTGATTGGTAACCAAAAAATAAATTTACAACCATAATTTTGTCTACTTGTGCATTCGGAAGTAATTGCTTCTTTATTGTGTTGATATTCCAGTCATTGTATATGGATAAACTTGGTCTTGCATGTACGATTAAGAAGCAGTTCTAAATGAACAATCAATTCAAAGATTTAATTTTAGGGAAAATTACGCGGTTAAGCAAACTTATACTATTTAATTAGTCATTATAGCTATAGTTTGCTATAATTATCACTCGCGACTAGCATTAATCATTAATTACGTGAGCTGACTTCAATTTTATATAATTAGTCACATTTGTATAATTCACCACATTGTATAATTTGCAACTAACAATTTTTCGTTTGATTTGTATATGATGATGATTTCCTTTGGTTTTTCAGTTTAATCACCATATACATTTAATCTTTTTGTGTATAACTTTTTAAAGTTTGTATAAGTGTGTAGTTTTCGGATTTTGTATAATATAATTTACATAATGTAATTTGTATAATATAATTTGTATAACTATTTAAAGTTCATATCTTTATGTTTGTATCAATTCGTTATTTCAAGTTTTATCATATTTGTATAATTTCAGACTTTATATTACTCAATTATACAAACGTACCCGCGAATTATACCAACGAGATGCAAATTATACAAGTTATTGTCCTCTCTTGCTCGTCTCTCTCCTCCCTCTCCCAATCTCGCTCGCCTCTCTCCTCCCTCTCCAATCTCGCTCGCCAGATATACAAATACATATTTATGTATACTAGTTACATATATACAATTATCTAGCTGATATACATATACAATTCACCTCTCTTCCACTCTCTGCTCTCTCTCGCTTGCCTCTCTCCTCCCTCTCCTCCCTATAACATGTAGCTACGAATCACAATTAGCAAACTTTAACTATATAGCATAATTAAGCTATTTTTGAGTGACTTTATACGAAAGTTTCCCTTAATTTTATATAGACAACTTGATAGAAAAGTTTGTCAATGGTTACAGACTTTAAGTAATTAGGTACAAAAATTTGTGAGAAAAAAGTCATTTTGGTCATTCTTTGACTCTATAATATTGGGCCCTAAATCACCACTCATCAGTCAATTATCTGTGTTTTTTTTTACAAAAGAATTCAATACAATTGTACCCTTCTCTTGACAATTGCATGGTTGACTTTTATGTCCTTTCAAACTCCCTAGCAAGGACAAATTTCTAGTCCCAATCCATAAAAATATAGTTGGAGGTTATAAAGGAAACTATAATGCAACCAAATTGCATGTTTGTAACAATTATAGCATGGGAAGAGCCAATCCTTGTGTATGGGGTAAAATTTGGATCTCTTTGTTAGGCTAGTGCTAATCTCAATGCGCGGAATCATGGTTAGGGAAAAGGGCCCGAGGCGGAGCCAGGATTCTATGTCAGTGGATTCTAAATTTTTAAAAAGAACAACAATCTTAATCTAAAGTAACAATCATCAAATTAGCGAATAAATACAAGTATTTAATTCACTAAAAACGAATAAGGAAAAAAAAGAAAAGGGAGAGACAAGAGTACACACCGGAGGCCAGATGTTGGATAGCGGCAATTAGATCAATGATAAAAGTTAGAACCCTAACTTTTGGAGAAAAAAAATTGAGTTAAACTTTTTGAATGTGAGTAGAAATCAATAGTAAGATATTGTAGTTTCAGAGTATGATATTCTATTTTTTAATGTTTTTTTTTTTTAAAAATATAAACACGCGTTTAGAAATTAATCTAAAAAATTAGTGTGCCTACCGAGATTCGAACCCATTTCATCGGGGTGAGCGATCTAGCCAGGTGCACAACTACCACTGGGCCAAACGCTTCCGCATGATTATATTATAGGCTTCGCTGGAAATATATATATATATACACACACACATTGTACTTCATATTTTAATACAAATATAAGATCTACGGAAAAGCAAGTGGGTTCGGCCGAACCCCCTTCCGCTACAGTATCTCCTCCCCTGCGAAGGAGGGATCCCCGCGGTTTGGTTGGACCCGAGACCACTCATCCAAAAGGCACAAAGTACAATGATAATGAAACTAACACTAATTATCCTCGAAATCTGAACTGACCTACAACCATGTAACACTTCTCGAATGATATCGAGAATAGCCTTTTCTCTAGTTTTTCTAGTGTCTAACTAGCCTTATAAAGTTATTTTTCAAAAGTTATACAAGACTCAACAATTGAAACAATCATCTCAATATACTGAAACATATGCACATCAATGTCATCAGACACACTATCGATCATTGTATCACACTCTTTCATTTGTATACACACACTAGCTAAGTGTCTTACTTGTACCCAATATCCATGACTTGCAGGGGACCAACTTCATTCATGTATCATACCAACATGGTACCCAATCCTTTGATATATATATCCGCCTGTTCAGAAGCTCACATCGGCTCAAGTGACTCATCAAATCGTATCACCGTGGCACCCAATCCTCGAATAATTAATAATAAATATAATATCCATGCATCATGATATCCTTACCATTCTCACACATATAACTCATCATTATACCACAATTATAAGTATACTTGCAATACAAGAAAATCAATAATTTCATCAAGGGATAACTCATGCAATCATAAGCATCACACTACAAGAAAACTGTTTATTAGGCAGGAAAACCTAGTCCCTTAAAATCCAAATATGGTCCATAAAAGTCAATCGCTACGCGCTTCACCGCTAAAAGTCAATAACGACGGAATTGAATCACTGGTCCCTAAAAGATTATTTTGCGACCATAAGAATTCCTATCCTTAAAGAATTTTTAGGGACCATTTTTCTGGTCTAAACATATCTAAAGAATGATTTTTCGTGGTCTTAAAAGTCTTTAAGAACAAGAAATATCATACAATTTCCAATATATATCTAATCACAAACAACATAAATGAAATCATCAACAATGTCATGCTTGCGTATATACGTATAAATATACATAACTCGTAATCAATTACAAATAAAATGTATTAACATTTCAATATTAATTTTACCGTCATGAATGGTTTTAAAAAAACACTTGGCAAGAAATATAATTTTCTCCTAAGCGTCCTGGCAAAAATATATCCAATTGTCATTTTTATTTAATCAATCTAAAGTTTTAGTGTCCAACTTATTATATGTACTAAACCAAACATATAGTACAAAACTAAATCCATATAATAAATACTCAAATTTGTGATTATTAGAGACAGGATATTATTAGGTTAAAGTTATTTTAAGTTATTTTTGATTTGTGCCTCTATGTCCCTCATGCTGATTTGTAATTATTAGAGATTGGATATTATTATTATTATTATTATTGGATATTATTATTATTATTATTATTAATATTATTATTATTGGATATTATTATTATTATTATTATTATTATTATTATTATTATTATTTGGAGACTTTATTTATTTAGAAAATAAAAGATATGAATTAGGGATCATAAAATTATCTCATTCCTATAAATATACTTGTAGGGACCAAATTTAAAACCCATCCCTGAATCTTGATCCTTATTAATAAGCCTTTTTCTTGTAGTGACAAGCATGTCATTAATTACAATCCTGTTGAAAGAATAATCAACAAACATTCAACTTAAGAGCTTACATGAATCTAAGTCACGTCTAAACTCCAATTAACACAAGGAAACCCCTCACCTTGTCGTGATCAATATCCTAGTAATAACTAAAAAGGAATATCACACTTCCATGAGAACACTATGAAGTAAGAAGTCACATTCACATTATCATCTTGTAATACATCAAGTAAGTCATACTGACACAAAACACCCATCAAGGGATTCATACAATAACTTATTAATACACAATTTGATCTTTTTTACTTATATTCCATGTTTTATTCATCAAAACACCATGTCCGTAGGCCTAATCATGATCCTCCCATCAAATCTATATTATGCAACACATTTTATAACCACACTCTACTACTCATAAATCATAACCTATATATCTCGATGGGAGACCTTGAAATAAGCAAGATTCTCCATGGATACAGTTTTCTTTCCTTTACACTTCTGAATGTTCAACATCTAATAATGTAATGATCCTTTCGGTCTTTATACGTGAGCTAATTGTAAAAGAAAGTGAGTGAGAAAAGTTTCTATTTGAAGAGTTGAATTTTTTTAGGCTAGGCTAGTCTTTGGAAGAAATCTAACCAAAATGAGTCTAGGGAAATTCAGACAAATGATTGGGTGAAGCGTCTAAGTATAGTTTGTTTTCCTTGTTGCTAAGACATTAGGGAGTTCTTAGGAATTTTCGGAACTGAATTCGGGAGAATAGAACTCCCGATATCGAACTTGGCGTAAAGGGGTTTGTTTGAAATGTCAAAGATTGAAGGTGTGTTGCAAAATGGACAATTTTGGGAGGATTTCTGAGTTTTTGTCCCGTGCTTGCCACTACAGCAGGTGAATTAATTTGCGTTATAGTGGGTATTTCACTACGTCGCCGCTGGTATAACGAGATTGGACCATTATGGCGAGGTAAGTCGCGAATAATGCAGAAAATTTCTCAAAATCGCCCATTATCATTCAAGAGCATTTTTTTGGAAGAGCAGTTGCGACCTAAAGCGGTTTACATCATTTTCCCATCAAAATAATTTGTAAAGAGAAGTAAATTACTCCCCTAACTTAGTAATTCGATTCCTAGGCCTTAAAATTAGTGGTTGTGACCTTAAGGGAGGTTTGATTTGACTTAATGGTGGAAAATCCTAATTTGAGTGGAATAATCATAAGATTGGCCTGAGGTTTGGGATTAAGATATAATTTGGATATACTTAGGCCATTTTGACATGATTTTGTGTTACATTATTGTTTATAGACCAGAATAAGCTAGGCTTCATAACAAGGGAAATATCAGGTTTAGTAGAGCTTTTAGACTTGATTCGAGGTAGGTGATTGTTGAATTATTTCCCGTTTACATTATATGTGTATCTTAACTATTCTGCTGGTAATACTTGTACAATATATATGTTGTTAGGGAGTTCGAAAGAGATCAAACTGAAATGATATCTTGTTGTCAATCTCATGCAATGAACTTTTCCTATTTGATTGTGTTTTATAAGTTGATTGTATTCATTGTAATTGTGTGATATGTGATTTTGATTGGTTAGGGTACCACGCTTGATACATATTATCGGTTGGCTCGAATACCATGTCAGATGCAAAATATCTCTTGGTTAACTCGAGTTCTACGTCTGGTACATATATCCGTTGGCTCGAGTACCACGCCTAGTATAAATTTCATATCGATTGGATCGGGTACTACACCTAGTACATGTGATTGTTCTTTGTGTTGGTTCCATGAGTGAACCATGTTGTTTATTGTAATATGTTAGCACCCTTTTAGTCTACCAACGGTTTACACATGAGAGATTTAAGGAAATTAGAAAGTAGATTACATTAGCTTATAAGTTATTTAGTTGTTTGTAGTAGATTACTACAGCTTTTAAGTATTTATGTTTTCATTTTTTGTGTAGCAGTTATTGCAGTAAGGAGGTTATTCCTCCACTTTCTTATTCAGTTGTAGTAGGCAGTTACTTTCCTTGTTTCAATGTTGTATTTAATGTATTTGAATTCAGTGAAATGTTAGGCAGAAATTACTAAGTCTTTGAGTACTTCAAACTCACGAGATTGCAACCAGCACCATAGGTCGTAGGAAGAAAACATTCGATTTCACACTACAACGCCCCATAACCAGATCCATATCATGGGACCATAACAACTTGGTATCAGAGATAGGTGTTATGGGAGATCAAATTCAACATCAACTGGCACAATTGGTGAACTTATTTCAAGAAGAACGTGCTGCCAATATAGAGAGACATGAAGCAATAAATGCTCACTTAGATGAACTTACAAAGGATCTAGCAAATTCGAAGGTTGATTCTGAATCAGCTGAACATACCAGTCAGAATCGGGGCTGGAAGGGTAAAAGTGGAGTGGCAGAAGGGTCAAAATCAGATGCAGGAGGAAGTTCCATCATTCCTAGGTATACAAAGTTGGATTTTCCACGGTTTACTGGCCAATGGGACCCTTTGGGATGGCTGAACAGATGTGACCATTTCTTTCAACACCAACAGACTCCAGATGAAGAAAAAGTTGGACTTGCTTCTTTTCATTTATAGGGGAATGCACAACTTTGGTTTCTTCAACTAGAGACAGATGTGCCTGAACCGTCTTGGGATTAGTTCAAACGTTATTGTAACCTTTGTTTTGGGCCACCAATCAGAAGTCAGAAGTTAGGAGAATCGGCTAAGTTGTGCCAGATTGGATTCGTGGTAGATTACCAAGAGAAGTTTGAGCAGTTAGTTTCCCGGGCTTGTACACTCACACAATCGCAAAAGATAGAACTTTATATTAGTGGTCTTGTGAATTATATAACAATTGAGGTTGAGTTGCATAATCCTCTAGATTTGGCTACAACGATGAGTTTATCCCAGCTTTATGAACACAAGGGACAACCTTTTCATTCGCAACGGTTAGATGGTCGCAGATCCAAAACATCAGATTTATCACTTCTACAGCGCACCAGATTTGTAAGGAAATTGACTAGATCTGAGATGGATGAAAAGAGACTTAAGGGTCTCTTCTTCAACTGTGATGAGATTTTCACTCGGGGCCATCAGTGCAAGAAATTATTCTGGATTAATTCCATAGACGAAGAGGAAGAATCTCTGGAACATGAGACAAATCCTACTATAGATCAACCTGAAATTTCTTTGCAAGCCATCATTGGTGTCACAGCTCCACAAAATATGCAGTTACAAGGTCAGCTGGCAGGGAATCCAGTGATATCATTAGTCAATTCTGGAAGTACTCATAGCTTTGTGAACTCTAAAATTGTGTCACAATTCAATCTTCAAGTTGAGAGGAGAGAAGGGCTACGAGTAGTGGTGGCAAATGGAGAACGAGTCAGAAGTTCGGGACAATGCGAAGGAGTTTCAATATGGTTTGGTAATTATGCTTTCCATATTGATTTATATGTCCTCAATCTAAGTGGATTTGATGTGGTTCTAGGTGTGAATTGGCTTAAAACCTTAGGACCCATACTGTAGGACTTCACAAATAAGTGGATGTCATTTTTCAAAAATGGAAAACAAGTGGAGTTACAAGGTGTTAAGTCTCCTGATCCAACTCAAGGAGCAACAACTCATGTTATGCTAGCTGACAAAGATAATTAGGAAGAATTACAAATCATTTTGAAAGAATTTTCTTGTCTCTTTCATGAACCAATAGGGCTCCCTGTTAAACATAATTATGACCACAAAATTGTTCTAGAACCAGGGACAAAACCTGTTATGGTTCGACCATATAGATATCGACATAATCAAAAGGATGAAATTGAACGATAATGTTCAGAGATGTTGAAGCAGGGAATAATTCGGCCAAGTCAGTCTTCATTCTCTTCCCCGGTGCTTCTTGTTCCTAAATCTAATGGTTCTTGGCGTATGTGCATTGATTATCGTGAGTTGAATGCAAAAACAATCAAAGATAAATTTCCTATTCTAGTAATTGAAGAATTGTTGGAGGAATTTTTTGGGGTTAAATATTTCTCTAAATTAGACTTACGCAAAGGTTATTATCAAGTTCGGATGAAAGAGGATGATGTGGAGAAAACTGGTTTTCGTACTTACCATGGGCATTTTAAGTTCTTGGTTATGCCCTTTGGCTTAACCAACGCTCCATCTACCTTTCAATTATTAATGAATGAGGTATTTAAGCTTTACTTGAGAAAATTTATTTTGGTGGTTTTTGATGATATTCTTGTGTATAGTCACACTTGGGTCGAACATATGTATCATCTGCGACTTGTCTTCAAGTTACTCTCCGATCACATCATCTTTTTCTGAAGCAATCAAAGTGTTCATTTGCCCAAACTGAAATTGCTTGTTTGGGCCACCTCATCACTGCTGATGGAGTTTCTGCTAATCCCAGCAAAATTTTAGCCATGACTGAATGGTCCAAACTTACAACTCTTAGGGGTCATTTGGTAGAGTGTATAAAAATAATACCCAATAGAGTGTATTAGTAATGCATAGATTATTTCTTATGCATTGTTTGGTCTGGTATATTAAAAATAGTATGCATTGTATAAAAATATTTACTACAAATGTATCCTTCACAATTATGGTGGAAAAGATGTAAAAATAATTTTGAGGGGTAATTGTGTCTTTAACCATATTAATGCATGTATTAAATCCTTTGCATTAGTAATGCCTAGAAATCCATGGTTTTAGTAATACACTCCTCAATACACAATAGAGTGTATAACTAATGCTTGCATTAGTTATACATAGATGAAAATATGCACCAAACAAGGTATTACTAATACATATAATTAATGCATGCATTATTTTTGCTAATACACTCTACCAAACGACCCCTTAAAGGGTTGCGAGGTTTCCTCGGCCTCACAGGATATTATCGTAAGTTTATGGAAAATTATGGATCCATAGCTAAACCATTAACAACCATACTCCGCAAGAATTCATTTATATGGACAGATCAATCTACACAAGCTTTCGAAAAACTCAAGGTTGCTATGACAACTACACCTATATTGGCACTTCCAGATTTTTTTCAACCTTTTGTTATTGAATGTTATGCTTCATATCTAGGTATTGGGGCTGTTTTATTGCAGAATAAACAACCCATTGCCTTTTTTTAGCAGAGTATTGGCAATAAGACACCAGCCACTGCTCGCTTATGAAAAAGAATTGATAGGTCTAGTGAAAGCTATTCGGCATTGGCGCTTTTATTTATGGGGGCACTTCATAGTTCGTACTGATCACTACATTTTGAAGTTCTTATTGGAACAAAACGCACTAACTCCTCCGCAACAACATTGGTTGGCCAATATTCTGGGTTACTCATTTTCGATTGAATACAAGGCTGGTCGTTTAAACACTGTCACCGATGCCTTATCCCGTCGAGATAATGATGAAGCTATGCTTCTTGCCATTTCTATGCCTTAATTAAGCCGTTTTGATGACATAAAAAATGAACAACAAAACTCTCCTGATGTCTAGCAGTTAATAACTGTTGTCTATGATTGTACTACATCAGATCAGTGGAGCGTCAAGAATGGGTTGTGTCACACCCCGAGCCTACACCCTGTGCGGGACTGACACTCGAGAACCATTGATGGCCCCAAGTGAACCCTTGTCTTGGTTTATTTACTCAGTGGAAGACTTTACTCAAGAAATAGTCTAAAAAGGAACTTGTGAAATATACTTAGAATGTCTTTAAAAAAACATTCAAACTAGCCAAAATGGCAACTCAAGTCTCAAAACATAAGACAATAATAAAGTAGTGACAAATGAATTAACTAACTGACTCTCTGTCTATGAAGCCTCTAAACAACTGAGATGGATGTTGGGATAGGACCACAACATTCTAATGAACTAATAATAAAACTAAAAGCAATAAAAAGGGATCCTCCGGAAGCAAAAAGGCTCACCACATGACTCTGAGTGCTCAACTGCATCAACGAGGCGCTGGATCCTGATCCTGGTTACCTGCGTCTGCATCATAAGACGATGCAGGCTAACTGGCATCAGGACATTGAATGTACGAGTATGCGAGTTGGAATTCTAAATACATTTAAGCTTGAAAAAAATCTAGAAGGAACACTTACCTTGGCTTTACTCAACTCCTGAATTAGTCAACTCAATATAAACCAATAAAACACATGCAGTATCTATCAAGCTTGTAAAACAGTGGAAAACAACTTAGTTCGTGAAAGAAAATGCAATAACAAACTCAACTTTACTCATATAATAAAGTAATATAGTTTCTTTGGGAGATTCTCTAACCGACAACCACCACTATGAGCCTAAGTGGTGATACATCGTCTTGCCCATGCTGTCAGAACTGTCTTATACTTTGCCGTCATATAGAATGCCTTAACTAAGTGGATCCACTATTCTATGCTAAAAGCATCTTAAGGAGTCATCTAAAAAGTATGATCCTTTACTACCCATGATGGCACCATGGTTTATGGAGACTTGAGTTAATATGAACTCGCATCCCTATATCGGTGCTCAATACTACTCCCAAAATATACTTAGCTCATATGATTTAAAATCAAAACTTTTTCTCTGGTTTGATATTATTACTCAAAATTTTAGCTTAAAAGCTCTCTTGGAAATCGGTGTTTCCCTTTCTTATTCAAATGTGAAAACATTTAAAACTCTTGGGAATACTTAGTTCCCTTATAGCTTTTTGATAAATGAACTCAACTCTTTACTCTTTGATTAACTTGAAACTTAAGTCTTAAAACAAAGTTAAAACATTTGTGAAAGACTTTAGAAAAAACTTTATAAACTTTTCTTGACTTGCTTCTTAACTTCTAGACTTGACTCTTAACTTCCCTTGACTTTAATCCTAACTTTCTTTGAATTGGATTATGTATTCAAGGTTTATGATCTCATGTTTATGGATGATTTCATGATATTTTGATGTACCTTAGAGTGTTGGAATCAACTAGAAAACATAGGTACATTGCTAAGGAACACGTACGAACAGGTGGGGAACAAATGGGGAGAACTGGCATCCCTGACGCTCTGAGAGGCGCGGGGCGCCATCCCTTAATATTCAGAGAACAAGTTGGGGCGCTCTAGCTGGCGCATTGCCCCAGAGCCCCACATTCAGAGACTATTTTGGGCGCGGCGCCCCAACCCCTTCCCCAGAAAATCCCAAATTTTCTTCTTCGTTTTTCAACTCTAAGCCCTTTAATTTCACTTAGTTCTTTCCCCAAACACTTAGAATCATTTAGACTCTCAATATATGATAGATTCAAACTGAAATTACACCCGAAAAACATGAATCAAAGCGCCAGAAACTTCAACAACACAACCCATGATAATTCAAACGAAACCTTCAACAATGTTCATCAAGAACTCAATTTCTAAACTTTGAAAGACTTAAATTCTTTGAATTGAATCATGGTTGGCATGTGGGTGAACTAAACCAATGCTATGTGATCTCATATACCTCGTAGGGATCACCCCTTGATGAAATCCACAAGTTAAACTGGACGATCTTGACGAATCTTGATTTCTCTTCTCCCTTCTCCTCTTTTCTCTTTTCTCCAAGCCGTAGCATGAAACTTCAACTTTTCTAAACTGACTAAAATAGGATTTTACCCCAATTAACTCCTAAAAACGAATTAGAATGATTAGGTAAGGAAAAGACTAAATTACCCTTCAAAAATCCGGGTTAGACTTTCCTTATTCAAACAACCCAACTTCCAAAGAGCATAACTGACTCATACGAACTCGAAATCGCGCAAACTCAGCGGCGTTGAAAAGGTTATTTCAAGAGATTTCCAACCATATCTGGAAATACACCTAACTCATCCTGAGCTAGGAGTTATGGCTGTTTGAATTTGGCCAAAACTTAACTTATTCTAACTTAGCAAAATTTCCAGATTTTCATTCCTTCCAAAAATGACTATTTTCTATTATCAACTCCTTCCTAGTAATTTCAATTTGCGAGATGTTACAATATCTCCCCCTTGGGAACATTCGTCCTCGAATGAGATTACTCTTATTAGACTAAAGGTGTAACACCAATCATTCAGTTCAATCACCTAGCAAGCAAATGCAACACAACATGCCAACTTATAAATTAATACTAAGAAAGGATTAGTACCTTAGTTTGGAACTTCTCCGGATTCGAAGAGATGTGGATATCTCTTCTTCATATCCTCCTTAGCTTCCCAAGTAGCTTCTTCAACAAATTGGTTCCTCCAAAGGACTTTGACTAATGCTACCTCTTTTATTCTCAACTTGCGAACTTGGCGATCTAGAATATAAACATGAATCTCCTCATAAGATAAGCTATCCTTGATTCGAATATCTTCAGTTAGTATGATCAATGAAGGATCGCCCATGCACTTCTTTAACATGGCGACGTAAAATACCGGATGAACCGCTGCTAAATCTTGGGGTAGCTCCAACTCATAAGCTACATTGCCAATCCTCTTGGATATTCGATAAGGTCCATTATAGTGGGGACTAAGCTTCCCCTTCTTACCAAGCCTCATAACACCCTTCATAGGTAAAACTTTTAGATATACCCAATCAGCTACTTCAAACTCTAATTTCCTTCTCCTAACATCAGTGTAGGATTTCTGATGACTCTGTGCTATTTTCAACCTCTCTTGAATCACTTTCACCTTCTCCATAGCTTGATGAACCAAATCTGGTCCTATCAACCCTGCTTCACCAACTTCAAACTATCCAATAGGAGATTTGCATCTTCTCCCGTAAAGAGCTTCATAAAGAGCCATTTGGATGCTCGAGTGGTAACTATTGTTGTAAGAAAACTCAATGAGAGGTAGGTGATCATCTCAATTCCCTTTGAAATTAATCACTCAATCCCTCAACATATCTTCTAAAGTCTGAATAGTGCGCTCTACTTGCCCATCTGTCTAAGGATGAAAGGCAGTACTTAAGTTCACCTTTGAACCCAAGCCTTTTTGGAACGACTTCCTAAACTGTGTAGTAAATTGCACACCTCTGTATGAAATAATGGAGACCGGAACCCCATGAAGTCTTACAACCTCTTGAAGATACAACTTAGCATAATCTTCTGCCGAATGAGTAATCTTTACCGGCAAAAAGTGGGCTGATTTTTTCATTCTGTCGACAATCACCCAAATAGAATCATGTTGCCTGCGTGACCTTGGTAAACCTGTGATGAAGTCTATATTAATCATCTCCCACTTCCATTTTGGAAATTCTATATTCTTGGCTAAACCACCGGGCCTTTGATGCTCTACTTTAACTTGTTGGCAATTCAGGTACTTAACAACAAATTCAGCAATGCCCTTTTTCATACTACTCCACCAATAAGCCTCCCTCATATTGCTATACATCTTTGTGGAACCTGGATGAATAGAATATTTGGAGCTATGAGGTTCCTCCATGATCCTCTCTTGGAGTCCATCCACCATTGGTATACACAATCTGCCCGGATATGTTAAGACACCATCTCCCCTTTGTTCAAAAGCTAATACTTTTTGCTTATGAATATTTGCCTTCAATTAAAGCAAAGTAGGATCCTAGTCTTGCATTTCTTTCACTTCAGACACTAATGAAGATTCACCCCCATTCACCACCACTATTCCTCGTTTTGTGAAATCTATTAGTCGGACTCCTAAGCGTGCAAGTCTATGCACATATTTCGCTAACTTTCTCTTTTCTTACTCAACATAGGCGGTACTACCCATGGACAACCTTCTTAAAGCATCAACAACAACATTAGCCTTACATGGGTGATAAAGAATACTCATGTCATAATCCTTGAGTAATTCTAACCACCTTCTTTGTCTGGGATTAAGCTCTTTTTGAGTAAACACATACTGAAGGCTCTTGTGATCGGTGAACACATCCACATGAACACCATAAAGATAATGGCGCCATATTTTCAACGCAAATACTACAACAACCAATTCTAATTCATGGGTTGGGTAGTTCTTCTCATAAACTTTCAACTGTCTGGAGGCATAAGCTATAACCTTGCCATTTTGCATTAACACACAACCCAAACCAACTCTAAATTCATCACAATACACCACAAAACCCTGTGTACCTTCTGGTAAGGTCAATACTGGGGCAGTAGTCAACCCTTTTTTCAATTCCTGAAAACTTTTCTCACTAGCTTCAGACCATTGAAACTTCATTATTTTCCGAGTCAACTTGGTCAAATGGGTTGAAATATATGAGAACCCCTGTACGAACCTTCTATAATATCTAACCAACCCCAAGAAACTCCTAATATCAGTTGGAAATGTGGGTCTAGGCCAATTCTGCACTGCCTCTATCTTTTGGGTATCAACGCTAATTCCATCACTGGAAACTATGTGCCCCAAGAACGCGACAGACTCAAGCCAAAACTCACATTTAGAGAACTTAACATATAATTCTTTATCCTTCAAAGTCTGAAGAATTATTCTGAGATGGCTAGCATGATCTTCTTCATTCCTTGAATAGATTAGTATGTCATCAATGAAGATGATAACAAACATATCTAAATAAGGTTTGAAAACTCTATTCATAAGGTCCATCCATGAATGTTGCAGGTGCATTAGTTAAACCAAATGACATTACTAGAAACTCATAGTGACCATAACGGGTCCTAAATGCTGTCTTGAGAATGTGACATTCCCTTACTTTCAACTGATGGTAACCAAATCTGAGGTCTATTTTCGAAAAACAAGAAGCACCCTGAAGTTGATCAAAAAGATCATCAATTCTCGGAATAGGATACTTATTCTTAATGGTAACCTTGTTCAACTGACGGTAATCTATACATATCCTAAGGGAACCATCTTTCTTTCTCACGAATGGGATCGGAGCACCCCAATGTGAGATACTTGGTCGAATGAAACCTTTCTCTAAAAGATCGTTCAACTGCTCTTTAAGCTCTTTCAACTCTGCTGGTGCCATTCTATATGGCGGAATAGATATAGGACGAGTATCAGGAAGAATATCTATACTGAAGTCTATTTCTCTCAGGAGGGACTCCGGGAAGATCATCTGGAGATACTTATGGAAACTCTTTTACTACTGAAACTGATTGAATATGAGGTATCTCAACGATAAAGTCATTAACTCGGACTAAGTGATAGACACACCCCTTGGAAACTAACTTTCTTGCCTTAAGGTACGAAATGAAACGACTTTTAGGCACTGCTGAACTACTCTTCCACTCTAAGACTGGCTCATTAGGAATTTGGAACTTGACAACTCGAGTTCTACAATCTATTGACGCATAATAAGAATGAAGCCAGTCCATACCTAGAATGACATCAAAATCTACCATGTCTAACTCAATTAAATTAGCCATGGTGCTCTTGTGATTGACGAAAATGGAACAATCACGATAGACTCTTTATGCTAGAATAGACTCACCATTACACCACACTGAAGGGCTCAAGAAGTTGCTCAGGAAGAACATCTAAATTGAAGAGTTGGATCATACCAGTGATAACATCTGGCGAATCCTCTTACTTTCGGTGACTAGCGATAATATAAAGATGGTTTCCTTCTCCGCCTGCCCTTAAAGTTGCTCATCTAGATGCAGCTCTATCTGATGAAGCAACGTAAGAAGACTGGGCTCTATTTCCCCCATTACCATTACTCTGTCTACTCTTAGGACACTCTCTCATAAAATAACCATTCTGGACACACTTGAAGCAACTAGTGGAGCAATCACGACACATCCCTGAGTGGCTCCTACCACACTTAGCACATGTAGGAGTCGTAGTACCCCCTTGTGCCTTACTACCTTGCGAATGCATAGGTCTAGCTTTAAAGTTCTGAGAATTCTGACTATTGTATTCACATTTGTTCCTTGGTGCAGGTGCACTAGCAGATGATGGAGCAGATTCTTTCTGCTTATGTTGGACAGAAGACCAGTTCGCATTACTCTTTTGCTTCTCGGATTCATTCCCTGATGTCTTAGTCCTCTTATTCTCAAACTCTTCTCTATCCTTCAGCTAGTCATTCTTAACTTGTTTCACATGGATCATCAGCCTTGCTATGCCCAAGTGACCTATTAGTATGGCTGCCATACTTTCCTTACTTGACAGATGAGTCAACCCAACAACGAATAAACTCATCCAGCTTCTCATGTCAGCAACTATTTAATTGCTTCTCTTGGCTAACGAGGAAAGAAATGCCTCATGAAGGCACTCTTGACCATAGGCCAGCTCAAAATCGATTATGCATAAGCACGAGTTAGAAATAGACTTTTATAGAGATACACTCTATCGCATGAAATGAGTAGGAAAGAAGTGAGATAGTTTCAGAAATGTTGCAGGTTCCTAATTATAGATGTGGTACGCTTCACACCGATTACTAGGACTCTCCAGACCCGACTTCATAGACTCTAGGACTCTTGAACTCTGGGCTCTGATAACAAGTTTGTCACACCTTGAGCCTACATCCTGGGCGGGACCGGCACTCGAGAACTATTGTTGGCCCCAAGCAAACCCTTGGCCTGGCTTACTTACTCAACGGAAGATGATGCTTCTCGTGACCAACGACACTAACCTACGGTACGAGTGTCTACGATCGTCGATAATATAGTAACCCAACCAAGGGTTAGGGTCGTGTCCCAAGGGAGTGGTTTTGAAAATTAGTAGAAAAATAAAATTTAGTTCTAATTACTCGTAGCTAAAGACATTAACGATTAAAAACATAGTTAATTGACGGGGGTGACACAAAAGTGTCAAATATCAATTGGGGGTTTTGTCACAAGTAGTAAATAACAAGAAAATCAAGTATGAGGAAAAGTTCTTGGGGTGTGATCGAAATACAAGTTGAGATAAGTACTTGGGTACATGCTTTTGATAGGAAATTTGTAAGATAATAGTGACTAGGCTAAGCTTTAGATGGAAATAAGTTCCCTCTCGGGCAACTTATCCCGTTTCAAATGTGTTCTTCTCGGACACCCATTTACCGCATGAAGACCAGCCTACGCGTTACCCCACTCACTCTCTCGAGCTGAGTGTTAGGATATGGGACTAGGGCTCACCCTCTCGAGCTTAACCTCATGTCGACCCACTCCTTAGGCCATTAGTGTAGTGGTCTAGGTTTCGTGACCTCCCTCTCAGGCAAGCCAAAAACACATGGGTGGCTTTGTATTTGCAACTACAAACCAATTAGATTAAACCCCAACCACTAGGTGAAATCACCATTAAACTACATCTAGCCTATCAGCAAGCAAGACCCAACAATAATATCAACATATATTTGCTAAATCACACCCTAATAATAGGGTTTTTATCCGCACATCAAGAAATAACAAAATACACCTAAAATGATAGTAAAATCAAGTGGGTATAAGAAATTAAACCTTGATTTAAGAAAAGGAAGAAGAATAGGGAAGACCCACTTCCAACTTGGGGAAGATGAACTCCTTTCTTCAAGTTCCCAAAATCCTCTCCAAACTTGAGAGAAAAATACCTAAAAAGTACTATTCTATTCTGAAAAATTTTAATAATGTTCGACTCTCTAAAATTAATAAAAAGTTTAGCATTTATAAACTTCAGAAAATAGTGCTGGCGAATCATTAGGCGAGGTTAGTCAGAATTGCCGATTAACTCAGCGATTCGCCCTTTGGTGTAGTTTGTCGCCGTCTTGCACTAGCCTTCAACGTTGTCGATCTTTGTGTCATTGGGCGACATGGTAGTGCTTCGCGGATACATTCGGAAAAATGTCGACTGCTCCTTTCATCGCCTTTTTGATCCTGCTCTTTCAGGACTTCGCGTACTGGAACAAAAGGCGGAGTGCATCCTTTCGGCGAATCGCCAAGTGTGCTTGGCGATGCTCAGGCTTCAGCTTCTTAGTTCTTTTCAGCCCTTTTGTTCCTTTTGCGCCTAAGTGTCCATGCTTCCACTAAAACTTCAAATACCTGAAGTTTAAGAGTTTTCATCAGATATTGAGACAAAATAAGCATTTGAGGACACTATTTCTATCAAAATAAATACATAAATGAGTCCAATTTGTGGACTCATCAACACCCCCAACTTAAACTTTTGTTTGTCCTCAAGCAAACTCAAGTTCAGCCGTTCAACAAGGTGTCTCAAATAGTGCTACACAAGACTAAATCATGAACATACACAACAAGAATCAAATTACTTATGCAAATATCAACCGTGTACTCAAAGATTCAAGTTGTGATACACCACTACCAAAGATTCTCATTCTCACAATAGTTGCTAGTTGTGCAAGTTCAAGCTCAACAAAAAGTATCTAAATGCCCTGACATAAAGAATGATTCCTCGTTCACACAAAGAGGTTAAACAGTTAAAGATCAGGAATCAGATGCAACGCTCACACTCAAAAAGAGGAACACAATGCATGTTTTCACCCATATGTTTACCCTTATTTTCCAATCGATTTTCGGTTCGGCTCACTCAAGATCAAAAAGGTCTTTCTAAGGCTTGTAATGAGGCTGAGTGCAAATGTATAGTCATATAGGCTCAATGACTTTTTCCTCATGAGATGTGGTATTCTCAAAGCATTCTCTTATTTTCCTTTATCAATTCTTTTTCTAGTGCTTCTAAGTCATCTTTTTATTCACCTCCATGGATTGCTTGGAAACCCGATTTCTTTTGTATTTTATTCTACAACTTTTTTATAAGAAATTAAAGGGTTTCCGTTGTTCTGCAACACCATGGGTTAAGGGGGACCTTTCTTGCACTTCTTGACTACTCCTTTTCCTTTTCCTTTTCACCACACCCCCAACTTAGGCTTTTGGCCTAATTTGGCTATTTGCTAAGCTACAAACCAAGAGGATTATAGGTAGTGGGTTAAGTAAGGTCTAGGGTTCATCAAGGTTCTTCCAAAGAGAGGTAAGACTCAAAGGGTGTTCAAAAGAGTTTCACACGCTTACGGGTAGGCCACAAAAGAGGTATATGTCTAATCTGGCTCACACTCTTTAAAGTTGCCTAAAATCATTTTAAGAGTACACCTTTCTAAATCAATTCGACTAACGGGGCAAATTCTGGGTTTATTCATGCATGGTTCAAAGTAAGCTAATCACACAAGGCATCGACACTTAAGTGAAACAATACCGCACACTTTCGCTAGTGTGCAACGGTCATTACAAGAGAAACAATTCGATAAATGACTAATCACAACGAGATGCAAAGAGTTTACATATTGTGTATGCAACTTCATTTGGCCTCATCGTAGCATACATTCATGTTCGTTCAATTGTATGAACTATTTAAGTTGTTGGTATTGATCGAAACCGAGACTTAAATTTTTGCAAAAGAACAGCCACATTCAACACAAGTGGTGGTGAAATTTTCTGAATAATAATAATAATTATTCAGGAGGGTCAAAATCATTTTGCAAATAAAAATAAAAGAAGCGAAAAGCTCAAACATCCACAGAAAACAGTGTAACAACAATTTTAAAACAAAACAACCCAAATATACACAAAACATAAGTCATAAACAACACAAAAGGTGCGGGCCTCATCCCACCACAAGTAAAATAGTATTTGTCCTCAAATATATAACAATAATCTAGAGGTCAAATTAACAAAAGACAGAGATAGGGCTAGAGAATAATCATGGTTAGGTAGCTCTTTCAAGTTGGAGTCAATCAACAGAAGTCGCGTAAAGTAGAAGGTATGCTGGGGTAGTTTGGTGCATTTTCGAGTGATTCCTCAAGCTCTGTACAACTTTTTGTATTCCAATACGCCTATCTTCAACCCACGCTCTCGAGTGATTAATCAACTACCTTTTTGTGTGTTGGCCTGCAGCTTTTCCCGTTCGTTCTCATTTGGTGATAGCGCTTAGACTTCTGGGAGATTCGGCGCTTCGCCAAACAAATTTTTACTTCGCTGAGTTTTATAGAACTTCTCAGTAGCTGTGGATGTTCAAACGGCGGTGACCATCGGGGTCGCCGATCAGATGGGCTAATCGCCGAAATATTTCTAAGTTCGCCGAGTTTTACCGATTCAAGGCACAGTGGGTGCCTTGAGTCAAATGGTGAAATATCATTGATCACCGACATCTTCGACAACTCGCCAACCGGGTCTGCTGCTCGCCATTCTACACCTCCTTGACACCTACCATACTTCAATCTGTAAAACTAAGACACTATTATTTTACTAGTATGCAAATATAAGATAGTATGGGGTTTTGGGTTGCCTCCTAAACAGCGCCTGAGTAAATGTCGCGGCACAACGCAAGCCAAAGTCTACTCTTCGTCCTCAGAATCACCCATGGTGTAATTAGGTGAGTCTTCGGCGAACGGAGGATAGTGACTTGTCCTCAAATGGGTGATTTAAGGATCCTGTAGCTGAATGGTCATGGAGTTCGAAATAGTTACTTCGTTTAGCATATCAATGTTATCCTTCATGTCATTTAGTTTCTTTTCATGCTCATCAAGTTTTTATTGGATGAGTGAGGAGGTATCGTTACTTGGCATACACTCATGCCTTGCACTCTCGAAGGGAGAAGTTCTTTTCCTTCTCCCTGGCTCGCTCTTCCAATCCCATCACCCATTTGGAGAGAACATCTACTTGCGCCACCAACTTATCCCATTCATATTTCTTTTGGGCTTCTTTGTTGGTTTCAACCATTTTATCAATTAGTGTTGCAACGAGTTCATAGGGTTGTTTTAGCATTTCGCCTTAAAAAAGGTGCTTAGCTATGCTTCTATTTTCGAGTTCGAGACCCCAATAGAAGCAATCCAACATTTTCTTATCTGTCATTCCATGGGATGGGCATGTCTGCAAAATTGCTTTGAATCTCTACCACAATTCCAGAATTGTCTCCTCCCCTGCCTGTTTTGAACGTCAGTAGGTTATCCCTGAGGTTCAATAGCTTCAGAAGAGGATGATCTGTGTGATATCCATAGTGCCTATCCATTTTTGTTTCTCTATGTTGGTCTTCATACAAGCAAAACAAAACTACAACTAAGATTAGTAAAGCTAAAACTAAGAAAAGCCAAGAATTCTACTTAACTAAGAATTCCCAAATAACACCACTCCTCGGCAGCGACGCCATTTTGATGCTTATCGTGACCAATGACACTAACCTACGGTACGAGTGTCTACGATCGTCGATAATATAGTAACCCAACCAAGGGTTGGGGTCGTGTCCCAAGGAAATGATTTTGAGAATTAGTAGAAAAATAAAATTTAGTTCTAATTAGTCGTAGCTAAAGACATTAACGATTAAAAACATAGTAAATAGATGAGGGTGACATAAAAGTGTCAAATATCAATTGGGGTTTTTGTCACAAGTAGTAGAAACGACTAAAATAACAAGAAAATCAAGTATGGGGAAGAGTTCTTGGGGTGTGACCGCAATACAAGTTGAGATAAGTACTTGGGTACATGCTTTTGAAAGGAAATTTGTAAGATAATAGTAACTAGGCTAAGCTTTAGATGGAAATAAGTTCCCTCTTGGGCAACTCATCCCGTTTTAAATGTGTTCCACTCAGACATCCATTTGCCACATGAATACCAGCCTACGCCTTACTCTATTCACTTTCTCGAGTTGAATGTTAGGATATGAGACTAGGGCTCACCCTCTCGAGCTTAACCTCATTTCGACCCACTCCTTAGGCCATCAGTCTAGTGGTCTTACTTTCGCGACCTCTCTCTCAGGCAAGTCGAAAACACATGGGTGACTTTGTATTTGCAACTACAAACCCATTAGATTAAACCCCAACCACTAGGTGAAATCACCATTAAACTACATTTAGCCTATCAGCAAGTAAGACCCAACACTAATATCAACACATATTTGTTAAATCACACCCCAAGAAAAGGGGTTTTTAGCTACAAATCAAGAAATAACAAAATACACCTAAAATGATAGTAAAATCAAGTGGGTATAAGAAATTAAACCTTGATTTAAGCAAGGGAAAAAGAATAGGGAAGACCCACTTCTAACTTGGGGAAGATGAACTCCTTTCTTCAAGTTCCCAAAACCCTCTCCAAACTTGAGAGAAAAATACCTAAAAAATACTATTCTATTCTGAAAAATGATAATAGTGTTCGACACTCGAAAATTAATAAAAAGTTTAGTATATATAGACTTCAGAAAATAGTGCTGGTGAATCATTTGGAGAGGTTAGTCGGTATCGCCGATTAACTCGGTGATTCACCCTTTGGTGTAGTTCGTCGCCGTCTTGCACTAGCCTTCAACATTGTCGATCTTTGTGTCATTGGGCGACATAGTAGTGCTTTGTGACTACATTCGGCGAAACGCTGATTGCTCCTTTCATCGCCTTTTTGATCTTTCTCTTTCAGGGCTTCGCGTACTGGAACAAAAGGCGGAGTGCATCCTTTCGGCGAATCGCCAAGTGTGCTTGGCGATGCTCAGGCTTCAGCTTCTTAGTTCTTTTCAGTCCTTTTGTTCCTTTTTGCGCCTAAGTGTCCATGCTTCCACTAAAACTTTAAATTCCTGAAGTTTAAGAGTTTTCATCAGA
Source organism: Solanum acaule (assembly GCA_036250505.1). Classification (NCBI taxonomy): domain Eukaryota; kingdom Viridiplantae; phylum Streptophyta; class Magnoliopsida; order Solanales; family Solanaceae; genus Solanum; species Solanum acaule. Next base: position 51,321 of record JAJOOR010002840.1, read on the forward strand.
TATTGAGACAAAATAAGCATTTGAGGACACTATTTCTATCAAAATAAATCCATAAATGAGTCCAATTTGTCGACTCATCAACACCCTAACTTAAACTTTTGTTTGTCGTCAAGCAAATTCAAATTCAGCCGTTCAACAAGGTGTCTCAAATAGTTCTACACAAGACTAAATCATGAACATAAACAACAAGACTTAAATTACTTATGCAAAGATCAACTGTGTACTCAAAGATTCAAGTTGTGACACACCACTACCAAAGATTCTCATTCTCGCAATACTTGCTACTTATGCAAGTTCAAGCTCAACAAAAAGTATCTAAATGCCCTCACATAAAGAATGATTCCTCGTTCACACAAAGAGGTTAATCAATTAAAGATCAAGAATCAGATGCAACGCTCACACTCAAAAAGAGGAACACAATGCATGTTTTCACCCATAGGTTTGCCCTTATTTTCCAATCGATTTTCGGTTCGGCTCACTCAAGATCAAAAAGGTCTTTCTAAGGCTTGTAATGGGGCTGAGTGCAAATGTATGGTCATTTAGGCTCAGTGACTTTTTCCTCATGAGATTTGGTATTCTCAAAGCATTCCCTTCTTTTCCTTTAACAATTTTTTTTCTAGTGCTTGTAAGTCATCTTTTTATTCACCTCCATGGATTGCTTGAAAACCTGATTTCTTTTGTATTTTATTCCATAATTTTTTAATAAGAAATTGAATGGTTTCGACTGTTCTACATCACCATGGGTTAAGGGGGACCTTTCTTGCACTTCTTGACTTCTACTTTTCCCTTTCACCACACCCCCAACTTAGGCTTTTGACCTAAGTTGGCTATTCGCTAAACCACAAATCAAGAGGATTATAGGTAGTGGGTCAAGTAAAGTCTAGGGTTCATCAAGGTTCTTCGAAAGAGAGGTAAGGCTCAAAGGGTGTTCAAAAGAGTTTCACACGCTCACGGGTATGCCACAAAAGAGGTATATGTCAAATCTGGCTCACACTCTTTAAAGTTGCCTAAGATCATTTCAAGAGCACACCTTTCTAAATCAATTCGACTAATGGGGCAAATTCTGGGTTTATTTATGCATGGTTCAAAGTAAGCTAATCATACAAGGTATCGACACTTAAGTCAAACAAGACCACACACTTTCGCTAGTGTGCAACGGTCATTACAAGAGAATCAATTCGATAAATGGCTAATCACAACGAGATGCAAAGAGTTTACATATTGTCTATGCAACTTCATTTGGCCTCATCGTAGCCGTACATTCACGTTCATTCAATTGTATGTACTATTTAAGTTGTCGGTATTGATCAAAACCGAGACTTAAATTTATGCAAAAGAACAGCCACTTTCAACACAAGCGATGATGAAAATTTTTGACAACTAATAATAATTTTTTGGGAGGGTCAAAATCATTTTGCAAATAAAAATAAAGGAAGGCACAAGCTCAGACATCCACAAAAAACAGTATAACAACAATTTTAAAATAGAACAACCCAAATATACACAGAAACAAGTCATAAACAACATAAAAGGTGTGGGCGTCACCCTACCACAAGTAAAATAGTATTTTTTCTCAAATATATAACAATAATCCAGAGGTCAAATTAACGAAAGACAGAGATAGGGCTAGAGAATAATCCTGGTTAGGTAGCTGTTTCGAGTAGGAGTTTTTCAACAGATGTCGCGTAAAGCAGAAGGTATGCTGGGGGAGTTTGGTGCATTTTCGAGTGATTCCTCAAGCTCTATACATCTTTTAATATTCCAATGCGCCTAACTTCAACCCACGCTCTCGAGTGATTAATCAACTACCTTTTTGTGTGTTGGCCTGCATCTTATCCCGTTCGTTCTCATTTGATGATAACGCTTTGAGTTTTGGGAGATTCGATGCTTCGCCAAATAAATTTTTACTTCGCCGAGTTTTACAGAACTTCTCAGCAGTTGTGGATGTTTAAACGGCGGTGACCATCGAGGTCGCTGATTAGGTGGGTGATTCGCCAAAACCTTCTTAAGTTCATCGAGTTTTATCGACTCCAGGCTCAGAGGGTGCCTTGAGTCAAATGACGAAATATCATTGATCACCGGCGTCTTCGGCAACTCACCAACTGGTCTACTGCTTGCCGTTCTGCACCTTTTTGACACCTACCACACTTCAATCTATAAAACTATGACTCTATTATTTTACTAGTATGTAAATATAAGATAGTATGGGGTTTTGGGTTGCCTCCCAAACAGCACCTGAGTAAATGTCGCGGCACAACGCAAGCCAAAGTCTACTCTTCGTCCTCAGAATCACCCATGGTGTAATTAGGTGAGTCTTCGGCGAATGGAGGATAATGACTTGTCCTCAAATGGGTGATTTAAGGATCCTGTAGCTGAATGGTCATGGAGTTCGAAATAGTTACTTCGTTTAGCATATCAATGTTATCCTTTATGTCATTTAGTTTCTTTTCATGCTCATCAAGTTTTTATTGGATGAGTGAGGAGGTATCGTTACTTGGCATACCCTCATGCCTTGCACTCTCGAAGGGAGAAGTTCTTTTCCTTCTCCCTGGCTCGCTCTTCCAATCCCATCACCCGTTTGGAGAGAACATCTACTTGCGCCACCAACTTATCCCATTCATATTTCTTTTGGGCTTCTTTGTTGGTTTCAACCATTTTATCAATTAGTGTTGCAACGAGTTCATAGGGTTGTTTTAGCATTTCGCCTTAAAAAAGGTGCTTCGCTATGCTTCTATTTTCGAGTTTGAGACCCCAATAGAAGCAATCCAACATTTTCTTATCTGTCATTCCATGGGATGGGCATGTCTGCAAAATTGCTTTGAATCTCTGCCACAATTCCAGAATTGTCTCCTCCCCTGCCTGTTTTGAACGTCAGTAGGTTATCCCTGAGGTTCAATAGCTTCAGAAGAGGATGATCTGTGTGATATCCATAGTGCCTATCCATTTTTGTTTCTCTGTGTTGGTCTTCACACAAGCAAAACAAAACTACAACTAAGATTAGTAAAGCTAAAACTAAGAAAAGCCAAGAATTCTACTTAACTAAGAATTCCCAAATAACACCACTCCTCGGCAGCGACGCCATTTTGATGCTTATCGTGACCAATGACACTAACCAACGGTACGAGTGTCTACGATCGTCGATAATATAGTAACCCAACCAAGGGTTGGGGTCGTGTCCCAAGGGAATGGTTTTGAGAATTAGTAGAAAAATAAAATTTAGTTCTAATTAGTCGTAGCTAAAGAAATTAACGATTAGAAACATAGTAAATTGACGGGGGTGACATAAAAGTGTCAAATATCAATTGGGGGTTTTGTCACAAGTAGTAAATAACAAGAAAATCAAGTATGAGGAAGAGTTCTTGGGGTATGATCGAAATACAAGTTGAGATAAGTATTTGGGTACATGCTTTTGATAGGAAATTTGTAAGATAATAGTGACTAGGCTAAGCTTTAGATGGAAATAAGTTCCCTCTCGGGCAACTTATCCCGTTTCAAATGTGTTCTTCTCGGACACCCATTTGCCGCATGAAGACCAGCCTACGCGTTACCCCACTCACTCTCTCGAGTTGATCGTTAGGATATGGGACTAGGGCTCACCCTCTCGATCTTAACCTCATGTCGACCCACTCCTTAGGCCATCAGTCTAGTGGTCTAGGTTTCGCGACCTCCCTCTCGGGCAAGCCAAAAACACATGGGTGGCTTTGTATTTGCAACTACAAACCCATTAGATTAAACCCTAACCACTAGGTGAAATCACCATTAAACTAAATCTAGCCTATCAGCAAGCAAGACCCAATAATAATATCAACACATATTTGCTAAATCACACCCCAAGAATAGGGTTTTTATCCGCACATCAAGAAATAACAAAATACACCTAAAATGATAGTAAAATCAAGTGGGTATAAGAAATTAAACCTTGATTTAAGAAAAGGAAGAAGAATAGGGAAGACCCACTTCCAACTTGGAGAAGATGAACTCTTTTCTTCAAGTTCCCAAAATCCTCTCCAAACTTGAGAGAAAAATACCTAAAAAGTACTATTCTATTCTGAAAAATTATAATAATGTTCGACTCTCTAAAATTAATAAAATTTTTAATATTTATAGACTTCAGAAAATAGTGTTGGTGAATCATTTGGCGAGGTTAGTCAGAATCGCCGATTAACTCAGCGATTCACCCTTTGGTGTAGTTCGTCGCCGTCTTGCACTAGCCTTCAGCATTGTCGTGCTCTGTGTCATTGGGTGACATGGTACTGCTTCGCGGATATATTCGGCGAAACACCGACTGCTCCTTTCATCGCCTTTTTGATCCTGCTTCTTCAAGGTTTCGCGTACTGGAACAAAATACGGCGTGCGTCCCTTCGGCGAATCGTCAAATGTGCTTGGTGATGCTCAAGTTTCAGCTTCTTCGTTCTTTTTAGCCTTTTTGTTCCTTTTTGTGCCTAAGTGTCCATGCTTCCACTAAAACTTCAAATACCTGAAACTTAAGAGTTTTCATCAGATATTGAGACAAAATAAGCATTTGAGGACTAAGTGGTGATACATATGCAATATATATAAAGCTTGTAAAACAATGGAAAACAACTTAGTTTGTTAAAGAAAATGCAATAACAAACTCAAGTTTACTCATATAATAAAGTAATATAGTTTATATGGGAGATTCTCTAATCGACAACCACCACTATGAGACTAAGTGGTGATACAGCGTCTTGCCCACACTTCCAATAATGTTCTATACTTTACCGTCATATAGAACGCCTTAACTAAGTGGATCCACTAGTCTATGCTAAAAGCATCTTAAGGAGTCATCTAAAAAGTATGATCATTTACAAGTGGATCCACTACATGGTTTATGGAAACTTGAGTTAATATGAACTCGCATCCCCATATCGGTGCTTAATACTACTTCCAAAATATACTTAGTTTGTCACACCCTGAGCCTACACCCCGGACGTGGCTGACACTCGAGAACCATTGCTGCCCCCAGGTGAACCCTTGGCCTGACTTACTTACTCAGCGGAAGACTTTACTCAAGAAATAGTCTAAAAAGGAACTTGTGAAATAACTTTAGAATGTCTTTAAAGAAACATTCAAACTAGCCAAAATGGCAACTCTAGTCTCCAAACATAAGCCAATAATAAAGTAGTGACAAATGAATTAACTAACTTATTGTCTGTCTATGAAGCCTCTAAACAATTGAGATGGATGTCAGGATAGGCCCACGACATCCTAATGAATTAATAATAAAATTGAAAGCAATAAAAAGGGATCCTCCGAAAGCAAGGAGGCTCACCACAAGACTTTAAGTGCTCAACTGGATCAACGAGGTGCTGGATGCTGATCCTGGTTACCTGCATCTGCATCATAAGATGATGCAGGCCAACTAGCATCAGTAGATTGAATGTACAAGTATGCGAGTTATAATGCTAAACACACTTAAGCTTGAAAAGAATCTGGAAGGAATACTTACCTTGGATATACTCAACTCCAGAATAACTCAACTCAATATAAAACAATAAAACACATGCAATATATATAAACTTGTAAAACAATGTAAAACAACTTAGTTCATTAAAGAAAATGCAATAACAAATTCAACTTTACTCATTTAATAAAGTAATATAGTTTATGTGGGAGATTCTCTAACCGACAACCACCACTATGAGACTAAGTGGTGATACATCGTCTTGCCCACGCTGCCAGAACTGTCCTATACATTTTCGTCATATAGAACGCCTTAACTAAGTGGATCCACTAGTCTATGCTAAAAACATCTTAAGGAGTCATCTAAAAAGTATGATCATTTACTACCCTTGATGGCTACATGGTTTATGGAGACTTGAATTAATATGAACTCGCGTCCCCATATTGGTGCTCAATACTACTCCCAAAATATACTTAGCTCATATGATTCAAAATCAAAACGTCTTTCTTTGGTTTGAGATAATTACTCAAAACTTTAGCTTAAAAGCTCTCTTGAAAATCGGTGTTTCCTTTTCTTATTCAAATGTGGAAACATTTAAAACTCTTGGGAATACTTAGTTCCCTTATAGCTTTTTGAGATATGAACTCAACTCTTTACTCTTTGCTTAACTTGAAACTTAAGTCTGAAAACAAAGTTAAAATGTTTGTGAAAGACTTCAGATTATAAAATTCTCTTGACTTGCTTCTTAACTTCTAGACTTGACTTTGATCCTAACTTTCCTTGAATTTGATTATGGATTCAAGGTTCATGATCTCATGTTTATGGATGATTTCATGATGTTTAGATGTACCTTAGAGTGTTGGAATCAACTAGAAAACATAGGTACATTGCTAAGGAACACGTACGAACAGGTGGGGAACGAATGGGGAGAACTGGCGTCCCTGGCGCTCTGAGAGGCGTGGGGCGCCAGCCCTCAATATTTAGAGAACAAGTTGGGGTGCTCTGGGTGGTGCGTCGCCCCAGATCCCCACATTCAGAGACTGTTTCGGAGCACGCTGAGAGGCGCGGCTCCCCATCCCCTTCCCCAGAAAATCCCGAATTTTCTTCTTCATTTTTCAACTCTAAACCCTCTAATTTCACTTAGTTCTTTCCCTAAACACTTAGAATCATTTATACTCTCAATATATGATAGATTCAAACCAAAAGTACACCCGGAAAACATGAATCAAAGTGCAAGAAACTTCAACAACACAACCCATGAAAATTCAAACGAAACCTTCAACAATGTTCATTAAGAACTCAATTTCTAAACTTTCAAAGACTTGAATTCGCTGAATTGAATCATGGTTGGCACTTGGGTGAATTAACCCAACGCTATGTGATCTCACATACCTCATAGGCATCACCCCTTGACGAAATCCACAAGTTAAACTGGACGATCTTGATTTCTCTTCTCCCTTCTCCTCTTTTCTCTTTTTTCCAAGACCTAGCGTGAAACTTCAACTTTTCTAAAGTGACTAAAATCTTATTTTACCCCAATTAAATCCTAAAAATGAATTAGAATAATTAGGTAAGGAAAAGACTAAATTACCCTTCAAAAATCCGTGTTAGACTTTCCTTATTCAAGCAGCCCAACTTCCAAAGAGAATAACTCACTCATACTAACTCGAAATCATGCAAACTCAGCGGCGTTGGAAAGTTTATTCCAAGAGACTTCGAACCATATCTATAAATACACCTAACTCATCTTGAGCTAGGAGTTATGGCTGTTTGAATTTGGCAAAACTCAACTTATTCTAACTTAACAAAATTTCCAGATTTTCATTCTTTCCAAAAATGACTATTTTCAATTATCAACTCCTTCCTAGTTATTTCAATTTGTGAGATGTTACAGGTTGCTTCTATATAAACACTGAACATTCATGGCATTAAACTCTCATTCCATTCAGACAGTCATGACTGCCTTGCATAAACAAAGACATGAGGGTACCAAAGATAAGTTTTTTGGATTGCAAGGGATTTCCATTGGACAGGTATGAAGCATCATATTCGCGACTTTGTTTGTGCTTGTTGTGTTTGCCAGTGAAATAAAATAGAAACTTTGCAACTTGCTGGTCTTCTTCAGCCTTTATCAGTTCCGGAGCAAATATGGTCAGATATTTCATTGGATTTTGTGGAAGGCTTACCTACTTCACGTGGGAAAATTGTAATCTTAGTGGTGGTAGATTGTTTCTCTAAATATTGCCATTTATTGTCAACTGCTCATCCATACTCTGCAGTACGTATTAGCCGACTCTTCTTTGATAATATTTTCAAATTACATGGCTTACCAGTAAGCATGGTTAGTGATCGGGATGTAACTTTCACAAGTGCTTTTTGGAGAGAACTCTTCCACCTGAGTGGTACCAAGTTGTGTTCTAGTTCAGCGTATCACCCTCAATCTGATGGCCGAACTGAAGTTGTCAACCGGACTGTGGAGATGTACTTGAGGTGCTTTACCAGTGCACATCCTACCAAATGGATGGACTGTTGTCCTAGGTAGAATATTCATACAACACCATATTTCATTCTTCCTTGAAAACGACACCCTTTGAAGTGGTGTGTGGGCATCCTCCGCCACGTCTTTTGCCTTATTCCCCTGGAATTTCCAAACTGGATCAGTGGATATAGCGTTACGTACTCGGGATCAAATTTTGCAATCCTTAAGACATAATTTATTGCATGCTCAACAGAGAATGAAGGCTACTTTTGATTCCAAACATCGACATGTTGAGCTTCAGGTGGGGGATAAAGTTCTATTGAAGCTACAACCATATAAACAACTTTATGTGGGTACTCCTCATCACAAGAAATTGTTGCCCAAGTTTTATGGTCCTTACAAAATTGAGCAGCGTATTGGGTCTGTGGCTTATAAATTAAAGTTTCCACCGGGTACAAAACTTCATCCGGTTTTTCATGTCTCTAAATTGAAGCTTTTTCATGAAGGAGACTTTCCAGCAGCTGTTACTCTTCCTTCAAGTTTGCCAGAAGCTCCCTCACCCCATCCTATAACTGTGCTTGAACATCGAGTTGTTCATAATGTACCTGAAGTCTTGATACATTGGCAGCATACTTCTCTAGCGGAGGCATCATGGGAAACTATTTCTTCTATGCAACAAAGCTTTCCACACTTTCCGCTTGAGGACAAGTGTGATTTGAAAGGGGGGAGTAATGTTAGCACCCCTTTAGTCTACCAACGGTTTATACTTGGGAGATTTAAGGAAATTAGAAAGTAGATTACTTTAGCTTATAAGCTATTTAGTTGTTTGCAGTAGATTACTACAACTTTTAAGTATTTATGTTTTCATTTTCTATGTAGCAGTTTTTGCAGTAAGGAGGTTATTCCTCCACTTTCTCATTCAGTTGTAGTAGGTAGTAGGCAGTAGGCAGTTACTTTCCTTGTTTCAGTGTTGTATTTAATGTATTTGAATTCAGTGAAATGTTAGGCAGAAATTACTAAGTCTTTGAGTACTTCAAACTCAAGAGATTGCAGGTTCTCTCTTAACGAACCAACACCATAGGTTGTAGGAAGAAAACATTCCATTTCACACTACAACGCCCCATAACCAGATCCATATCAGGGGACCATAACATAGTGTTGTTGGGCATATTTGTTATGGTTGTTAAGCCCGAATGAGGATTGGAGTCATGTTTATGTTACTGACTCTGACTATATTTAGTTTGCATATTGTTTTGTTTACTAAGTTTCAGTTCCTCTTCATATTTTGTATAATTGGAGCGGATCGATGATTCAATCAGTTCACTGTGAATTTTGTGTACTGATACTGCACTTGCTCTTTTTTTATTGAGTATAGAGCATATTTTGGCGGTTGCTACACGACCTCGGTTATGAGTCTCACACTTTCTGAATCCAAAGGTGAGCTTCATCTTCTGTGCCGCTATGGGTTCATTTTGTTCCTCTAGTCCATATTTCAGACTTAGAGTTCTTTTTCCTTGGGGTGTATGCCATAATTCTAGGCTACGTAGATGTTTTGATACATGACTTTCAAATTTTAGGGGGTTATTTCCGTAAATATTTTATGATAATGGTGTTTAGTTATGAAACTTGTTTTAATTGAAAAATTGTTGCTTCTAGTTGTTTAGTTGACTGCGTATTAGTAGATAATTGGTTCTCCTATTAAGGGCTTAGTGTGGGTGCCTCTCACGATGGGTTGAATCGTGACAAATAAACAACCAATTATAAGGGTAATTAATCATTTAATCTTCAATTAAATGCTTTACAAATTCAAACTCACTAATTCTAACCTTATTCATAGTCTATAACGTTACCAAAGGGTCAATCAATCATTATTTACTTCTACAATACTCACATTATCTCAATAAATGAAGTTTTCACTCCAATTACCCCTAAAGCAATTTTTATGCTAAAGGTCCATTTTTGTTGTACTAAAGACTCACAACCACCACAATTGATGTTTTAGAATAACAATTTCCTGCTAGAAAGTATTGGTTTACAATCTAGAAGCTATTCTAGGGGATAATACACCTTCACAAAGGTTTTCCCATAATTTCTTGAACCTAAGATTTTGAGAGGGGTGTTCATTTGAAGTTTGACTCTCGTACAAACTTATACAAAAACTCAATTGGTAAGGACATTTTCAACTCAACTTTATGCTAGGAATTTCGTATGACCTTAGTTCACATCTAATTCACTCCTATACTAAAGAATTTATCTTAAAACCTATAAAATATCAAATTTCATTGAATTGGTTTGACGTGTTACAATAAACAAAGTAATTGATATCTCGGGGTCAATTCATATTGAGAGAAAATTAATAACTAAAACTCTTACATATTTACCACATATATTTAGCGTAATGACGGATTGGATCGTTACAATAAGGTTTTCCTATAAGAAGCTCTTCAGGGAATTAGAGGTATATGTGCATGGAAAGCTGTTGGATTTTTTTGTCATAATTAAGTGACTAAGGGAATTTTTAGCAGGAAAAAATGTAACCCCCGATGTATTTTACTTATCATATTTTTCTTTACACCTTTTTTAAAAATAAGAACCAAAAAATAATTTGACTAAATTATTTTTATAATTTAGTAGATCAAATTAATAGTACTCTATTTTCACCATATATATTGAGTAAAGATAAATGTAATAATTAATTATATCTTATTTTTCGGTGCGGAATTGGTAGTTGATGGATTCATAGAAGTAGTAATGTGGTAGGTAGTAGTATGGTAGATGAGTAATTTACTTTAAAGGTTTTATTATAATATTCTTTTACTAAGTGTCTTAATCTTGATATTATTTTAATACCATTTTTCGGGGTTACGGAATTCATGGTAAAATGTAATAATATTTATCGTAGTATTTTTTCGATAGTTGTTTTAATCTGAATATTTCATTAATATTATTTATAATATATTCTAGATATAACATATCTTGGGTTCTTCGGTACATATATAAATTTTCCTCCATTAATTGTTCTTCTAGTTTTATATCTTCCATAGATTCTATCCAATATTGTAAATATTTGTAGTTCATTTTAATCCGAATTTATTTCTAAATCGTACCATTCTATTCTTTCATTATCCAAATATAGATCTTGCAAATCTATTTCATACCATTCTTGATTTAATATAT